>QOVD01000833.1:0-13335 GCA_003521225.1 Tuber microsphaerosporum
CCCAGCAGTAGTAGACCACTCTGCACAGGAACATCAACCAAGTCCTAAAATTGAAGGCCCGCATACCAATACTATATGTTACGGCGCCATTAATCATGCTAAATACAGTTACAGCTCAAACCCTAACTCCCAGTAGTGCCCGAACAATACCCTCCGTTACCATATACCACCGACGCCGTACCTTATCTCACAGCTATGAAGTACAGCACCAGAAAACGGTATCTCCACTATAAAATCCGACGTGGAGTGATGGTGTATTTTGTCATAGGAGCCCATGTAGCAGAAAACGCTAATTCATTAAGCTTTCTTATAACATGTGGATCTTAGATAAACTCGCAGACTCAAATATGAAGCTTTGTACTGTACTGACTTAACTAATGATTTTGGTATGTTTATGGTAAGTTATCATACTATACTGCATTGTAGATTACGTGAATTTGTCGCTCGGAGCCTAATTGCTATGCGGGTGATCACTCATGCTGGTAGACTTTGCGCTCCTTCTTCACATTTGGCACCCCCGAATTTCGTCTAGTACCCTACCGTACCTCCCCCGCGACGAGGCCAGTCAGTCGCGCTTGCTACCCTCGGACCCTCCAGCCGGGCTCTCTGAACAAGCGTTGCTGTGTTCACTTTCCCCCCAGGGGTCGCGCGCGCTACTTCTAAGCCTATTATCAATATTTTAAATAGCCAGCATTGCAATTGCGCATTCTTCATCTCCATCTCCTCCTCACCTCCCTCCTACCCTCCATCAGAACGAATAGCTAATTGAGCTATGCCTTACAGGAGAATGTATTAATCCTCGCCGTTGTCGTGGCCCGGACAGATTCAATAGCTTCGCATGACAAATACACACCCTGGCGAACTCCCCAGACCTGACCTCAGAGAGTATCGGAATTGCGACGGAATTGCTCGATTTTGACGGCATGGATCGCACCGCTGGAATTATGGTTTCGGTTCTTGCCCTTGAGTGAATGAATGACTTAGCTTTCTATTTCTACTCTCATTTTCTCCCCATGTTTTCTGATCACGTGGAGCGAGTGCTGGTTTGTGGTTGGAAGAAGAAAAAAATCGTAGAAATTTTCCTAGTAAATATGCAGGGGATGTTCTTGTATTGATGGAATTTCTTTTTTTCCCTTCGATAGACTAGTAGCACATGTGGACTATTTATAAGAGGGATTTCGCTTTCAGACCCAAGTATAATAGCTCAGGCTTTATTTCGGGATTCGCTGAATAAGTACTACGCAGGAAGCCAACTAGTATTACCGATTTCGAAAAGGCCGTTGGTGCTAGAATTTCTCAAAGATTTCCTTTTTCTTTTTCTTCCCTTTATTTTTATCTCGAACACAATTTCCCACAACTTTACCATCATATTTTTAGCCACGAACTTTACCTCTCTCAGTTAGGGGGCCAATCCGAATCCCTACCGTGGGGTCGAGAGAGAAAAAGAACAAATTGAGAAAGCCGAAGAACTGACAAACTGATGACCTTTTCGAAACTGATAAAAGGATTTATGGGAGGCCATCATTCACAACATCCTTCGGACAAGTCTGCGGCCATAAGGTACGCACACCTCCCGTCATCAAACATCAGCCCCGAACCAACCACTGCAACTCCCCCGCCCCCAAGACCCCTACTCTCACTACCTTACCCAACCAAAACAGCCTAAATCCATGCCTAAGATAATACCGGCCGTTACCGCGGCGACCCCTCCTGGGCATCTCTATATGCAACCTACCCCCCTCCCCCCCAATGTGACCCTCGCTACCATACATTCCCATTTCAAATCCCGGGGGGGTGAAACTTTCCCCATCGCTTTCATAAGGGGTTTGGGAATTTCGGATTGGCTTGGGGGTATTATAGTATTTCCGGCGGTAGCCTGTCCCCCCTCTCCCCGCCGCTGAAGGTTAGCCTAGGGGATCTTGTCCGAGGGGGAGATGCCGGGAAGTGTATACCCGTGTTCTGCTGTATACCGAGAAGGGGGGGTAGGGGGGGTGGAAGTAGAAGGAAGTTCAGGCTCCCACTTAGGTTGAGTTACCATTGTTTGCAGCACTACCGAGGCGTACTCCGTACCTTACTAAACACCCATGTACGGTACCTGGCAGGTTTTGGAAAGGGTCTACCGGCACTTAACGTGCTCAGGCACTTCCGGATTAATGGTAGTAAGGCGGGCAACGGATAAATTCCTCGCTTCCGAGTTTAGGAATTGTGGATTACGTACAGTACTAAGACGAAATGTTCGGTTGTATGTACAGTACCAGCACTTTGCCGGCGTACTGCACTTGGCTAGATTGCCGTGCCGGAAATTGGACGCAGAATCTCCCGAGTCCCTGGTGTGCTGGCAGGGAGCGGGAGTAGGCTAAATCCCAAGAGCCCGAGCGATCAGACGTGAAGTGTAACGGCCAATATCTGTTGGAAGTAACACTAAATGCGAGCACGAAAGGAATTATGAGAAGCGACAAGTTGTTCTTGGTTAAAGTTAAGAGCAAGAGAGAAAGGGGGAAGAGGTGCAAGAAGGGAAACCTCAGTAACAGGACGCGGAAACAAACACAAGAGGGTAACTTTGTTGCAAGCTGGCATACGGAAGGTACGACGACATTTTCTATTAGACACGTAATCACTATTTCCAAAAAGACCGCCCTGTAGTAGGTAGGAATACGAGTGATTACTGGTGGAATATGGGGAGATTGAGTGTGATTAGCTTAGTGGGGTTTTTGTGGTGAGGTAGAGTGGGTGCTTGTAATGTGGCATTTAGAGTCATGATCTAGAATAGTGAGATCTTGGGGAATTGAGGTCGTACAGTATTGTGATACTGGTTGTGTGTATGTAGTGGAGTTCGATTTGGGAGAGCAAGCGGAGGTGACTTGTGCTTAGAAATTAGTTCTCATCCTTATATTACTAAAAGTCCATTGATTAGAGGATACCAGCGCCCGAGCAAGAGCTAGTAGCTACTGTTTAGCTTAGTACCCTACTTGTACTAGAGATATATCTCGAAACCTACGACATATCACTTCAGTGCCATGCACCCTCCCCCCCCATACCCACCCGAACTAATTCAACCACCGGTATCGGTACGAGAACGCGATAGCACTGTAGTAGACTATCATACCAGCTGAACAGACAGGAGAAGCCAAGCCTAATTACTATTACACGGTCTGCCACTTGACGATACCGGCACCAATAACACACTACCGGTACAATATCTGGTTGAACCCCAAATGGCGCCAGATCAGACAAATAAAGCGTAGTTAAAAAAAAATTGTTAGAAAAAGTACCCTGTGGCAAACTACCGTCAAAATCTAGACCCAAGAGAAACAACCTTTCTCAAAAATATAGTTCGTCCCATTGAGTCACACTTCACTCGACTCGCTCCAGCGCCGTTTCGGGCTTAATCAGATAATGTAAGCACTATTATACCGTCATCGATTCCATATGCCCGGTAGACTCGCGCACTAAAATTGACCTAGACTAACGATACCGGTATCCCATGTTCCGACATATTAGCACAATGACGTAGTCAAGTCATCTCACGGCAACGGAGTCCCATCTCACCAGCGCTCGGATTACCGTAGGGGGAGATACCAGAAATAAAGGAAAAACAATTCCTACTGGTCGTTTATCATATCCGAGTCATCGGCGGAGCTAACTCGGCGGCGGCGGCGACGACGACGACTACAAGACTCCGTTTGCGGGAATATCACACGAGCATAACAGAGAGCTTGCGCACTAAGATTGGTTCTTAAAACCGGAGAGATGATGTCTAGCTCAGCACCCATCCCGGAACATAATCATCATACAATCCCGGAAAGCACCACGCAAACATAGGGCAAAACTAGCCTACTATATCGCATATCGCTTTCTCACCAACAGAGGCTACCACCACATCCATAATCCAAACTCACCCCGCTCCTAACTCCTCCTCCAATCGGAAATCGAACCTATTGCCGAGTGATACACCATGACGGCTGATGCTCCAACGGCCAAGCAATCCCCCGAAATAAACGGTCCGAGAAACATAATAATATTGAAGCCTACTAAGATCCACCCGACCCACCTTCGTAAATTCAAACTTACCCCACATACACACTCCCCCCCCCCTCCTTCCCCCGCATAAACAGAAGATCGACACGCTGATCACGGGTACATCAACCACAAGACGTGAGACTAGTTGATCACGAGAAAAGTGGGCTTTCTAAATCTGTGGAATAGGGGGGGGTGGCGCCAAGATACGGAAGATGATGGAAGGAGGAATATCGGACCGGAGTCCTCCAGAAGGAGGAGGAGTGTAGGATTCCGAGAGATTCCGGTATCTCGGCGTGGCGAGGGGCGTAGCTATGGTGGCCATAGGCTATGACATAAGTTATACCAGTAAATTTAGAGAGAAGTGCTTGATTATAGCCACGTGAGCGCTGCCACTTCTTTTCCGTGTTTCTCACCGAGAGCACGTCTCACAGTACCACCCCGGCACCTCCCTCCTCTTCTTGGGGGAGTGAAAGCGCAAGTGCTCTACAGTGCCCCCCAATTAACCTCCAAGATCGCGGTAGCAATACGTCTCCACCAAAGCGTGTCTAGACGTTGTACCGTACAGTACAATATGTGCTGTGCAAGCACACCAGCAGCAGGCGTACAAGCACTCAAGCTCACGCGTGGTACTCAGGGGGTGCACATCTCGACCCCCTTAACTCGACTCAGGCATTAGCAATCTGGGCTCTTAGATCACGGTTGGAAGTCGATTCAGGGTTCATTGTGGATTTGGATTGTTGGTTGATATTTAGCTGAAGAAAGGGGTTGAAGGGAGGTCTATCGGAATTGTCTGCACGTGTGATGTACATATGTATGTTAAGCGCTGAGGAAAAGCTTAATGTGCTGTTTCTACTGAACTTACTGTTGCCTATTGTGCTGTGCAGTACTCCTGAGAGTGGATCATTCCTTGCGCGTTACCGGGGATGACAGTGCGTGCGCCAGGCGTTGGGTGTCATTGGGAGCCGCATTTTAGTGCACTATCGTGGTTAGATAGGTGCGATTATTAGGGGGTTCCAACAAGGCCAACATACCCTTTTCTACTAATAATACGGTAATACTAGCACCAGGCAGCACTAGATATATCTACGAAAGTAAGACAGTTGCGTACCGGGTTTTCAGGTTGTCTATAAAGTTAGCCGCCGACACTTCCCCTGTGGCTTGCTGGTACTGTACTGGTACTATGCCTTACTGTACTGCAGTGTAAAAAGTTCCTCAGAACAACAGCCTCGCATCACTGTTAAACTATTGTACAGTAGAGTGCAGTATTATGCCCGTATCCTGCACCCCCTATTACTCCCATCACGATCACGGGCATGGCGATTCCCACTTCTTTCCTTCCCTCCTTCCCCTATCCCTCCTCCTGCTCCTCCTTCCCCTCCTCCTCCCCACTCCTCTCGTGATGAAATCTGCACCTGCATTCCCACCAACCCGATGTGACCCCTCCCTCATAGGTCCATTTCGTCATCATGCAACCCCCATAATTCACGACAACCACCACTATCCAAGCCTCACGAAACAAAAAAATCAAAAAGACAACGTCGCCTATCCCTCGCACATTTTTTATTTTTTATTTTCCTATAACAATCTTTCACATGCGTGGTTAACGGATACCGTACTGCACTTTGTACGACAGCACTGGCAGTCTATTATGCCTACAGCACCGCAGCGGTCCAGTCTGAGACTACGGTATCATGCACGACACGGTAAATTCGCAATACAACCTCAGTATCGCTAAAAGCCTCCATGGGCGGAAGGGAGGGAAGGAAGGAGACTCATTGCGGGAATATCAGTTTAGTCCATTTTAGAGCCATGGAAGTGGAGATGAGTGAGCGAGCGGGGCGGGCACGGTAGTGCACGGTCTGTAGAAAGCATCGTAGAATCAATACTCGATTGCTAGCCATCAATCGGCAGATGAAAATTTACCTACCGAGCATGTAACCGTCCTTTTACCAGTACCGGGTATGAAGGGTAAGTCCATCGAACTTCCTGATTGGCTCCGGGCATTCTCCACCAACCCAGAATAACGATAGACTATCCCCCCCGCCTACCGCCGTGCGAAGAGTTCGACAGAATTATTTTTTTCCCCTTCATCAAGAATTAACGTATCATACTCGAGTACTGTAATACCGGTATCTGGCCTACCGGTATTTGATTGTATAATTCGAGTTACACATACGCGTAATTCCGACCCAGTCAGAGCAGAGCTCGACAGACTTTTCGCACACCCCAAGGAAACGTTTTCCACGAAAAACCTGCATTCTTGAACGCCACGATGCGATGCGATACATCTTAGCCGCAGCAGGCGAGTACCGGTCGATGCTCGAGCAAGTGCGGTAAGCAAGCGCGCGCACTCGATCTTTTTTTTTTCTCTTCTTTTTTCTTTTTTACTCCATCAAGCAAGTGAGCCCCGACCTCCAGTTGAATACCACCACCCACACGTGGCCGGATTTCATAGACGACCGACCATTGCATCATTGCTAACCCAACCGTACCTGATCCCTTGAACGGCAAAGAGAAAATACTGGTAGTCTATGAGAAAAACATGGCTGTTATGGGATAATTATTACGTAGGATTATACCGTATTCATTAACAGGTTTACAAGTAGTCTAGTCTACTCGAGCATGGCATGACAGGCAAGCAGCAACAGGACAAGATGAATGAAGTGGAAGGGAGTCCCTGGGGGCTTTTTTCCTCGATATTGTGCATGCAAAAATAGTATACTGCACCCAGGGAAATGGTAATAGATGGATGGCGTACTGGTGGATGGCGTACTGGTCGATAGGATGATACGATAGTATCACTCCCACCACCACTCTTACCACCGCCAATCGAACAGTCGAAGGGGAGTCAGTACTCGAGTAGCTGAGGGTGATGAAAATTTGATACGGCACCGGTAGATGAAGGGAGTGGAGGGATGTAGGGAGGACACTGTGTGGCTTGGATACCGACAACACCTTTGAGTGGAAAATAATTCCGTCCATCCTGCGGCCTTTTTGTTCCCGCCTGGCTTCCTCCGATTGATTGAATGAAGGAGGTCATTTCGCCCTCGTTGCCAAGCTCGGCAACGGACCGACGAGCAGGTAACAAGAGAATTTTTATCATGGCAACATCCCCCACGTTTGTCGTTCGTCATAGCGGATATTTCATCCATTTCATCACCTTCTCATCCCACAAATAAAGTGGACAAAGGCACTCACCGCGCGATAGCATATCGGAAATTTCATGCAAACACTCGGTAGTAGAGTACTCGTACTGTATCGTAAAAGAAAGAGGAGGGGAGAAAAAGAAGGAAAGAGGGGAAAAGAAAAGGAAAGAAAGTAAAAATAAAGAGAAAAAGAGGAAGAAAGAGATGAACCCACCACTTTTCATCCATTCATCCGAACTTTAATACCGCCCTATAAAATATTAAAGAACGGAGTAAGTTAGTGAGTAGCAATTAGTTACCATGCTAGTGCTTGTGTCTGGTGTCTCTGAGCCAAGAATCGATGCTATGGGCCTGTACGAGTGCCAACAATAGCTGGCTTGTTGCAAAAAGGGTGTCAATTCCTGGTGCGGAGACACGAACAGAGCGGCTGACACCCCACACGTCCGGGGAATTACGCATCCCGCTTGTGGAACTTTCGCTTCGACCTTACCATAGCATGTCGCGCTGAACTGAGGTTTGGATTACGGTACGGTACCCCACCACCCCACCCCTCATCCACCTCCACCACTACCGGTACTACCGTGCTGCGAGGAGCGGGTAACGGTTTTCTTTTCTTTTCAGCCCACCGATATAGAAAGTCTTCCAGAACGCAGGGCTCGGGGAATGACTTTGTTTGGATGGGGGTCTGTCCGTCTGCCAGTGTGAGTAAGTTGAGTGAGTAAGGGCGAGGCTTACACGGAGATTTGAAGCGGGGCGGTGGTGGTGACGGTGGTGGTGGGGTATGGTCGGGTGGATGGATGGAGAGTTCCGAGTAGGAGGACAGAAATGAATAAGTAGAGTGGGGGAGGGGGGGAGGGTTGCTTACTTTGCGGGCTTTTGATGATGATATTATCATACGCAGCTGAACCGAGGGAATAGGAACTTTGCGATTTAGCATCAAGAGTCAAATCCTAGCCATCTGATTGGTCCAGGACCGCATTTGCCTCACATTCAGAGTCTTTCCGGAAAGTCTCTAATAACCAAAAGGTCCACTGTCCATCCATCCACCCATCCAGCCTCCACTGCGGTGTTTTGGATCAGCCGGATAGAAATACAGGTTCAGCGCGATAAATACCGTCGAGTGAGATAACGCAGTAGAATAGATATTATAATAGGAAATGAGAGAGACCATGTGGACCGGTTGGACTGGATGGCCACTGTGCTCGCTATCTGCTGCGCTGTACAGTACTAGCAAGCTGTGCAGTACCGAAGTGATGATAAGTCGCAATCCAATCTATTCGAATACCATGCTCCCAACCGGCAGTCTAGCGTATCATACATGGGCTCTTTTTTAAAACTTTGCCATAGTGTCCGGGAAGAAGCGTATCGTGGACCCTAAAGATTTACTCCATGTAGGGCCGTTTTCTCAAGGCAAATGGCGAAACTCGGAACTGGCGGGAAAATACAGTCAGCGGTACTGTAATCTCAGAATGCGATCCACTCCAGTCGAGTTGAGTCGAGTGAGAAAAACCCCTCCGTAAAAACAAGACGCCACACAGATTGTGTGCCTAAGGCAAAAAGAGCTCGATTCCGGTATGCAAAAGATATATACCGGTACTTGTATTGGAGAGGAGTTGTATGACACAGTGGGGTAGTCTACCGTAGCCTACGTGATGCAATTTGAAGCCCTGTCCGGGGAAGGACAAAAAAAGCCTTTGTTTTATTTTGCTCTGCCTTGTAAACCTGCATTTCCATTCACACCCGATCCTCCGCCCACCCATCTATATCCACCCATCCATTCACGAACATCCGCTCATTCAGCATTTACTCCCCCCCTCCTCTTGGTCCACGAGTAATAGCAGTGCTCCTCCACCGCCTCCACCTGCCTACTGATTCTTGATTCCTCCCCCCCTCCGCCCGCCTACTCAGCTCGCCATGTCTCACGCAATATATATCACCCATCCCACTCCCTCTCCTCCTACTACTAGTAAAATTACTACATCGCCTCCACCACCCGCCTTCAAACCCTACAAATGCCTATCAACCCACACAACATTCAAACCTCAACGAAGTTACAGTCAAAATGTACTTGTCCACCGTTATGACCGCTCAAATCCCTGACGTGAAGCCCACTCTATTCGGCCTGTCATCTCCGAGATCTCCAACGAAAGGGTATACATGTGCGTTTCCGTCATGGCCTAGCAGGCCGTGTCTCGACCGGCGCATGCCATGGGAAGACGATGAGGATGAAGAATCGCATGAGTGCGGTGGGAGGAAGGATGGAGGATGCACTTGCCCTGCTACTACCGTGACTGCCGAGCCATCGTCGTCGTCGTCGGCGGAGAGATGGGATGGAAGATCAGTTTCCAGTACTTGTGAATCTTCCACTTCCACCTCAACAGAGGGGAAAGTGGAAGCGCTAATCACTGGTTTCGAAAAATTACCCCTCCAACCCCGCTCCCCGAAGGCCCCCTCCGAACAAGCAAGGTCGTTGCTGTCGTTAGCGATCCTTGGAAAGGCAGGGGATATGTGATAGAGCCGCATGCCATCATACCTCATACCTTACCTATCACTTTTCCTTTTTTCCCCTATATTCTCTTTTCCTATTCTTTTTCGTCTTACCCTGTTTCCGGGATTGAGGGGAAGGGGGGAATAGAGTACGACAGAGTGGGGGGAAGTGGCTTAGTATTTATGGTGGGGATCCCGGAGGAGTTTCTCCGATTCTTGTGAGCGATACTCCATTCCTTTGTTTTTCTCTTTCCCCCTCTCTTCCCGCTTCCCCTCTTAGACTTTTGCCGAAGCGAAAGCGGGGGTTTTTTGTCTACTTGCCGATTGCTTCGGGGAATCTCGTGCCCTTTGTGAGTTGCCAGAATAGTTTTGCTGACTTTATTGCTATTATGAGGTATCAGATCAATCGAATAAGTCTCAATCGGGCTTGATCGATTAATCGATTAATCACTTCGATGATACTCCCGTTTCCATGATGCCATTCGAATACTATCCTCCTCCACCATACTTGCACTCCCCTACTCGAGTACAGTACCGTACCTCCGCACTGCACCCCGCGACCAATACAGGTACCGGTAGAGTACCTGCCGGTACGTTATGGTGCGGCACACCACACCGTCACATCGTACCGCAACCCCTCCACCCTCTACCCTTGCACAACATCCAGCACGTGCAACCACCCCCACAACCAACATCCAACCGCCCCGCCAAGAAATGTGCCTGGTATCATGGTCCTTTCACCGCCTCTCCTTCCCTCATCCATCCATTTCATATCCCGTTCAAGTTGCCTGCAGCTGGCACAGGGCCTCCTAGCCTGCCACTGCATGTTGCCTCAACCACTTGACTTTCGAAAGTCTTGTCACCGTTGATCGTGAAATATCCAGTTTTAGGCAGCAACCCGCGGATCCGAAATTGCACGGATAGTTTCATGGGGTGAACTATGAACCGTCTGACGGGCGGAAGGGTTTGGTCCTAGGGTTTTGCGATGTGGTGTGATGTGATCCGATGCGATGGATGGATGGATAGACACCAGACCATATTACGAGTATCGGACGGCAGGAAAGCAAGATGAAGGCACAGCAGGAAGCGAAGCGAAGGCGCACGGATGGGGTGGTGGGGACGTGCTCCGCATGATTTTTTTTCTTTTCAATCGACTTGGATTGCTAGGGTAAAGATAGCATGAATTGGATTGCACGGGTAGAGATATCATACAGCATCATAGATGGACATCTCATCATTTTCTACTAAAGTTAGTACATATGGGTTAATTTGTCATGGCAATCGGGGGTAAAGAGGATGAAGGAGTGTTTCTCATTGGCATGGTTTCCATTGGGGTGTGCTTAGGATGGAGTTTTGGCATATATCATAAATTTTTGTCTCTTGGAGAGCTAGATAGCTAACGCCCAAAATATTGCGATTTATTACCATGCCACACCGGTACTCTACTTGATCGTGAATTTATCATAACTTAACCCACAGCGCAGCAAAAGTTTTAAAGGAGTCCTTATAGCCCCCAAATGACCCCCAATTCAATACTATGCCTTACCATAAACCCTACTCTCCCCCCCTCCTATCTTTCGCTCCCCCCCTATTCCCATTCCCTATTCCCGTTCCCCACTCCCTACCTCTACCTACCGTATCAGCACCCTAATCCGGGAAAACTCTTCAATCCTCATATTAGCCTACGGTAGTGAAATCTATGATACAAGTACATACTCGTGCTGTACAAGAAAGAAAGAAGGCAAAAAAAACTTCAACATCAGAATATCGCGATACCCACTTACCTAGTGACCTAAACTAGTGTCAATCAAGAGGGGGGTTTACGAAGTGCTTGGTAGTAGCGAGCTAGTGAGGTTCAACGGTGCAGCGCGCGCTGTGGCGCAGCCCTGATTGTTAACCTTGTTGGTTTTTGTCTCGCCTTGACAGAGACATTGCGAAAGGAGAAAAAAAAAAATTATAATATACAAGCAAAGCCACGAGGCTACTGCATATCGGCCGAACAAAGGACGCGTGTGGGCCGGACGGCGAGGAGGAAAAGAGGAGGAGGGGAGGGGGCGAATTATCTACCGTACGCGTGAATGGATGGAGGGGATGGAGCGACGATAGATGGGGGCGAGCGGGAGGGGATGTTTCAAGAGGGAAGTAATATGGATGCATTAGGAGAAAAAGCAAGACTGCTGTCAGTGAGAATTTGTGATTTTGGGGTTTTTTGGAGGATTACTTTTTTGGATGAAATTCGGATTAGAGGGTGAAGCAGATAAGGGATTACGGGTACTTGTATTGTAAGGCTTGCGTTATTGGCGGGGAGGGGTGGAGAGATGATCGCTATGCTCGTGCATTGGAGACGGAGCTCTCTTTTTCTCTCTCGTTGAATCACGGGCGAGTTTCCCGAGTTGTAAATTTATGGCAGAAAAGGGCCGTACGGTATGTACTGTATGTACCATGCTGTGCGACTGCCACTCCCTGGCCCCAACCCCGGCAATACACCGATTACTGTTCGGCAGTGAAAAGAGGGAGCAAAATACTGTGTCGTAGCTCTCGATACAACCCCCTCCTTCCCCTCACTCGACTGCGGAGCAGGAGCGAAGCCTGGCCTGCAAAAAGGAAGCCGAGCCCAATCGCAAGTCTAACCACAGTTCCACACGGCCCGCAAGTTTTATATAGGGGCTCGTCCGTGCTCTCGATTATGACAGGCTATCTTATGGCGAGCGATCAAACACTCGGCACACTTGCATCTGCATGCAAGGAGCAAGACAGTTCGCCATGTCAAAATTAATTGCGAATTTGAGATGGATGGCGCTTTCGCAGGGACATCTGGCTCATTGTATCATGATTTTTTTTCCCTCCCAGGGCCCCATTATAAGCCTTGTTACTCTCGCACGAGCACTTTGGTCAGCGACTGCCCAAAACAGCAATAAGGAGGAACTAAAATTTACAAAGGAAGAGAAAACACTCATATGATACCTGTTACGGGTCCGAGCCCAGCCCGCTGCGATCTCTCAATGGCTAGATTATTAGCCTTTGCTAATCTTTGTGATTCTTTTAATCATACTTGTATCACACCTTGCTTGCTTTTAAGCGGCCTAGATACCGTACTGTATTTGTAGATTTGGTTTTTCGACAACCCCGCACTTTTGCGATTTGCTTTTTGAGGCGACCTGCCCATGTAAAAAAGTGAGATAGGGACATCACACAAGCTCGTTGACAAGATTCGTCCCCTTACGGGGTCCCCCAGACAATGATTGTTACCGGTATGGTAGTCTTCTCGGAATCGGGGGATACCAGTACGGGTAACATGTCATCGCTGACACAGCAAGGGCTGGCCCAAAGATGAGAACGGATCGGGATGTAGAGAAAGTTGTCGTAAAAGTAGTTCAGTGCTCTGTCTTACTTAGGTCGTGTTCAACAAAAGAGCCAGGCCCGTAGTTGCAGCAGTGAGACATGCTTTTGCCAAGATTTCATCCCGACCTCACTTCATCGCTCGAAAGCCAATACCGGTAAGGGATGAGAGATTTAGACTGGCCGTCAGGATTCGCACGTTTTGCTCTCTCCCAGTAGGCTACCAGTGCCTTTGAGTTAGCTAAGTTCTTTTTTTGTTATTATATTGATTGTTAGACCAGCCAATGCAGCCGAAGCAAGCGGCGGAAGGTCGATAAGCAAGATAACGGAGTCGATAGCTTGC
>QOVD01000833.1:13495-25988 GCA_003521225.1 Tuber microsphaerosporum
TACTCGCGCCCCTCCCCCCATGGCAAACCCTGGTGGACCCCACTGCTCTCCCAACTAAGGAAAGTTTACCACGCCGCTGCAAGACGGGCCAGCAAGGCCCGCATTCTGGACGATCCCCTCCCCCCCGCAGGAGCAAGGGTTGCTAGAGCTGCTTACTTGAAAGCTATTCAGAAAGCCAAGCGAAAACACTGAGACTTCTTCCTATCCTCCACCAATGCCAAAAGAGTTGGGCAAGCCAGACGCGCCTTGTCGGGCACTCCCCCTGACAGGTTTCCCTGCTTCCCTGGAGCCGAAACCCCCTCAGACATTAACAAGGCCTTACTAGACCACTCTTTTCCTCCTAGACCCCGTCAGGGACCGCCCTGATTTGCAACCATCAACCCCTCCGCCCCACCAATAACCTCTGAAGAGATAACTGGCGCCCTCAGCATATGCTCCCCGACCTCTGCTCCGGGACCGGACACTATCCCCTATGGCGCCTGGAAGAGGATTTACCGAAGGTTTCCTCAGCTTATCCCGCTTCTCCGATCCCCACTCCTCTCCCCCGGTCATGTACCCCCTTCCCTCAAGGCGGCTGATGGAGTTATCCTCAGCAAGCTGGGGAAGCCCTCTTATGAGGCTCCCGCCTCCTTCATGGTTATCGTCCTGCTCAATACCTTTTCTAAAATCATGGAGAGGATTGTCTGCTCCAGGATCTCTGCCCTCTCCGGCCCCCTAGCCCTGGTTCACAAGGACCAGTGTGGCTCCCTACCTGGCATTTCCACGTTTGATGCCGCTACAACACTAACACAAGAAGTCAAAGTTCTTCAAGCCGACCTGGACTTCATGGTTTCCACCCTCTTCCTGGATATAAAGGGAGGCTTCGACAACGTCGATGCCTCAATCCTTTCCTACGGATTAGGGGCCCTAGGTGTGCCCCTCTATCTCCAAAGGTGGGTCAGATCCTTTCTTACCGACCACTCCGGTCTCCTCCTCTTTCAAGAGTCCCCTAAGATCTCCCTCCTATTCTCAATTGGTACCCCGCCGGGTTCCCCCCTGTCCCCACCACTGTTCGTCATCTACGTATCATCGTTGCACAGGAAGGTTCACCGAGGTCTCAGATTGTCCTATGTGGATGATTTCGCTGTCACACTCTCGTCCCATTCGTATGAAAACAATTTATCCCTCCTCAAAGATCTCTACAGCTGATTGGTGCACAAGGGGTCCAACCTCGGAGTGCCCTTCTCCGTACCAAAAACCGAACTGATCCACTGGCGGACGCCCCGCCAGAAGGGCCCTATATCAGTAGCCCCAATCACCCTTGACGGCCAAAGCTTCCCGCCAGCCAAGTCCCTTAGATGGCTTGGATACTGGTTCACGCCCACCTTCTCTACCTCCCCACACTTCCTGAAATAACTCGCCTTGGCTAAGGGAGCTTTTACCCTAATCCGTTCTTTGGCCACGCTAGGCAAAGGCATCCTCCCATTTCTATGCCACCGCCTTGCGGCGGCAGTCATTCGCCCTGTCCTCCTCTTTGGGGCTGACCTCTTCGCACTCAGCTAAAAGATGATGGACAAGATGGATGTTTTCTGGCATCAGGTACAGAGGTGGGTTACCTGCTGCTTCTCAGCTACCCCCATTGGCGCCCTCTCGTACAAAGCGTGCCTCCCCCTCCTTGCCCTCCTAGCGGTCCGTCACAGACGTTTGGCTGGCCTCCGACTTTCCTGTTTCCCCCCGACTGCCAACCCAGCAGCTGTGAGACTCCACCCCTCCCACCCTGGACCTGACGACTGGAGGGCTCCAGACCAGGCCCGCCAATACGCCACCAGGCTTTCACCTATATCAGCAAAAATTATGCATGGCGCCTGGTGCCCCTGTTGCCTCCGATGCACTGGGCGCTGCCAAAGCAAATCGACATTGTGGATGGGCCATCCTGCACTCATTTCGTCCGGGTGCAGACTCTTCCCTTCCGCCCACGCCAGACGCAAACCTCCCTCATCGGGACGCGCCAGACCCCCTCAGACGCCCGTTGCCTTGCCCCCGACATCTTCATTTTACCCGTTACATCTCCCCGATCCCGCTCACCCCCGACCTTTCTCCATCGGGCTCCGCCCCCTTTTTTTTCTCTTTTGCTGCGGATTCGTCCGCAGTCCGCTCCCCTACCGGAGGCCCCAGACACCTGCTCCATGGCAACCTACACCTCCCCGATCACGTTGGATTCCTGCTCACCCCCGGCCTTTTTCCATCCGGCTCCCCTCCCTTATTTTCTCTTTTTGTTGCGGATTCGTCCGCAGGCCGCTCCCCTTCCCTACGCCATCCAGCTTCCTCCATCTTCCCTTTTCCCAATCCCCTGACAGCTACTTCTAATCTGCCCGACACATTCCGATCCTTAAGCCTGATCCGCCCGACGCCTTTAGTATATTTCACAATCTGCCTAGCGCCTTTGGTACTTTTCACCTTCCCCCCGATGCGTTGATCGGCGCCGCTAGATCTTCCACTCTGTGTGAAGTGCCTTCCACCTACCCCTGGCTAATATAGCTCTTTGTCCGGAGTCTCCCCATTGTATTACTGGCCACTAATACTTCTCTCCGCCCCTGGAAGTGTATATCATGTCTTCCTAGGGTATCTGGAACTTTGTTTTTCAGTCATTCTCCTCTGGGTCTGCCTGATTCCTTCATATTCTTTGTCGGGTCACTACGCCCTCACCCTCTACTAGTAATCCCGGAAACATTCACATTTTGAATCGATCGTTTCATTATTTCTATTATCACTTATAAAACATAGCCTGCTAGTCCGCCTGACCGTGTATGCCCTGACTGGCTGATGGATTATGTATGAATTGGGAGTCTGCCTCTTCCGGATCCATCCCAAATTCAAGCCTTAATGCCGCCGGATTGTCCGAATATCCCGCTGTCCTCTCTACAGGGTTGTTGCGCTCCTTAGCAATTCTTTCCTCCAACATCTGCCTGATACGCCCGATAATTCTAGGCTGGAATCCCCTACTCTTCTCCCAAGTGTTCAACTGATGTTTAAAAAGCCCTGTTATATTTCCATCCTGTTAAGCCAACCACTAGATTTCCTCAGCGGACTCTGGATACCGGCGGCTTGCCTCGCGAATTAGCACGTGTGAAGTTAACCTCATCGGTAAAGACCCCAGTCTGCCAGCAGCGCAATGCATGGCATAATATGGCTGTAGTCAGACACAGGAACGGGCCATTTATCTTCTCCAGAAACTCCGGATCTATTCTGCCTCTCCTTTTCTTACCGCTATAAAACTATGCGAATATGAGATCCGGGATCTGAGGTGCGTGGAACCGAAGTTGAAAATCCTGTTTACTCCTTCAGGTTCACTGTAGACTGAAATCATCTGGAAAAACGAAGCAGAAAAAGTTACCTCATAAGCATTAGGGCTACAATTAAAGCGCATCCTCCTGCAGAAAATATTTCACCCTTCATGCACAGGCTGCCTGGTACTCGGTGTCAAGTTTGTAGAGCCCTGATACCACCTTCTTTGCGCAATGCAGATACTGAGATCTGCTGGAACTATGCTTATCCCGGATCAGTCCCACCACGGTCCGCCGGATTCCGTATTCAGTCCTGCTTACTACATATGTGTAGAGTATTTCTAGGGGACTTACCTGATTACTCGAGTGTGTGGTAGCGTCCGGAAAGTCGAGCAAATCCAATTTATGCCGGGCTTAGCTCGAGCATCAATGAACCTGGTCTGTCAATCTGATTGGATCCAGGAATGGATCAACAAAAAGTACCAAATCTCACATTAGCTCCTTTGTCTAGCTCTGAATTGTCAGCTAAATCCTAACAGCAATATTTCGTCCGCTTCCGGTCAACTGGGAACTCGGGGACTGTTCATCTCGTACTGCCGCTCGGAAGGGGCTGGCCGGTGTTAGGATAATATTCGATCTGGCAGGTGAGGGATCTCCAGACGAGATGCTATCTAGAACCGTAAAATGAGTCCTACTGACTCGTTGAGCAGGTGTTATCCGTCCAGGCAATCCAATCCGGATGTCTGTAGGCGTGGCCGAGAGTGCCAGCGTATAGGGTTGTGATAACACAAACTCATACTCTGTCTTTATGGGTCTCTATGCCCCATAATCCCCTAGGTCATCCTCCTCGTCTGATCCAATTAAGTCCTCCATGCTCTCCTTACTCGAACCATTGTCGTCATATTCTCCATCCTGTGAATCCATACTGTCCTCTGCCAGCCCCTGCCATCCGGACAGGTGATGACTAGCCTCTCCTACCTGAAGCTGCGTTGGAATTGGCTGCGGGCCCAATGCGGATGTTCTACGCCGGGAAATGATACTGCTAGTCTGTGAGAGCGAGAACGGCCGATGAGCTAGAGTCTCTAGGGATTTCGTTTTCCGGATATGGCCTTCGCGGACCCACCTCTGCCTCTGGGGTTGCGGCTGGGCTTGACGTGATATGTCGGCGGTAGGTCGTAGCTGCGGCATTGAGATATTAGTTGTAAGAATAGGTCGAATTCAATATATTGTTATTGTAAGGAAATGTAGATTGTGTCTGGAAATGCAAACCAGCGGGCAATCAAGGTGGTTTGTGGGAGTTACTTATTGTAGCTAACAGCAAAGGCTGGGTCCCGTTCTTAAGGAGCCGGGATGTCCATAACCTGTCACTCGGTTTAAGACATCATATATACAGGTATTATGAACATGAACCGCATTCCTCACCAGTGCTGCTAAAGAGAAGCGGCAGAGCAGTCTTGGAGGTACCGCTCATAGGGCTAATTAAACCTTTCTATTATCATACGGGGACTAAATCTAATTCAAGTAAATTTGCCAAGCGAACTATACCGGATGGGGCAGTGATACTGGTCCAGGCCAAGAACACTAATCTAGGAGGGTATAGGGTGAAGGTAAGTGAACATTATGTTCGAAGGGCGGACATAGAGCGCAGACAAAAAGGGTAATTCCAGACAAAAGAAGGCAAAGGAGCAAGGGACGGGATAAAGCACGACAAGGAATAAAGCATGACAAGTGAGCGAAAGGCCACCAGGACCTTTGCCACCAGGGCAGACAAAAAATGGCCAGCAGGAGCAGGCAGAAAGATGAAAGCAAGGAATGAGCACAAAAAAACAATATAGAATACTGACAAAACGGAATCAAGATGCCATACCGTATAAAAACCCCCTGAACATGACAGCCCGCCGAAAGGAAATGGAAAAGGAAAAAGGAACAGGAAAAAGAAAAAAGCAAAACAGCTAGTGTGTTCTCCGACACTTTGGGTCGGGCCGGGCCGGCCGGATCAGGTCTGCTTTGGCGATTCGGGTCTGCCACTACACTCATAAGAGTTAGACAAATTGTGTTAGTGCGGACCGGGATTGCCGGCAAGATAAGATAGGTTGCCAAGGTGAACAGCTTCCCCACGAGAGGTATTGGTTCAAACGTATAGGAACTTGACTTGGATAACCGCATTTGAAACCTACCAGCCAATACTTGATTCCGCCTGAGCCTCAGGCAAGGTAGCCTGACCTCCTGAAGCAACCATCAGGAGGTGCTCAGCGGAAGGTCTTAAATCCCCCACGATGGCCTCGGCGGTATCTCAGGGGGGGCTAGCAGACGGCGTGAGGCTGGCAGTCTCCGCTCCGCAAGCATCCGTCGGAAGCCGCTCAGCGGACCGTCCTAACTCTATCACAATGTCTTTAGCGGAAACTTGCGAAGTACCCGCAGACGGCGGGGGGCTAACCGGTGAACTAGCATTATGAAGTAGTTCTTGCACTAATGCTACAGCCGGATTACAGGCACTGGATTTTCTATTCCGGGCTGTCGCTGGTGTTTTATTACTGCGAACTATCTTTCTTGGCAGTTCACGAGTGTCAGCAGGGGGCTCAGAGTCCTCATCGTCGGTCATAGCCGCCCGCTTGTGATTGCTCTAGGAATCGACCGGTGCCCTTAGAGGTGCTGTTTTTCTATCAGCCTGGTACCTCACTAGCCCTGGTATTTGTCTGCCGGACCTCAGGACATGACCTTCAGGTAGTGGGACAGAATGAGGAATAGCTGGAGCAACACGAGGTATCACCTCCTTGTCAGACTCTTGATCTAATGACGGATTACGGAAGAATATTGCAGCAAAATCCGGTGAAGAGTCCTCAGCTCCGTCTAACCCACCTCGGTTTCGCCAGCTATATACTCCCTTCGCCCCAGTAGGGGTTGGTGTCGCTACACGGCGCGGCCCCTGCTTTGCTGCAGTAGTTAATTTCGCCAGATGGCGCGGCCCCTGCTTTACTGTAGGGGTTGCTATCGTAACACGCTACGCCCCTCGCCTTGCCGCCGTGGCAGAGGATTCTGGCTGGCCATCATTGTCATCAGCACTGTCAGACTCTAGCGAAGCCTCCTGCTCAGATCTCGGCTCGTCCGCCCAGGCGCCAATGGCAGGGCTATCCCTAATATTCCAGTCAGTATAACTATAGGCCAAAGGGGGCTGGGTACCGGGCTCTTGATCATTGATGCGATACCTTCGAAAAAGCATGTCAATTGGTTCAGATGGCGGACATTGTCTACACCACATGCGGATCTGCGTATCATCCTATAGGACCAGCATTTCAGATAGTGGCAGGGGGTCCTCTGGGGAGTCAAGTAGCAAAAGGCTGCCATATCTGGTGGCGCCAACCAGGTGACGATAGCCGATACCGGGGGCAAAACAGCTATCGAGGGCCGTATGCAAGCTCTTGAGAGTGGGTTCGGTCATCTCCACCCAAACCATGACCTGATGTGTCTTCCATGGGACATGCTCCAGCCCGCGGGGGAGTGGGTTGTCTCTGCGATAAGTAGATGCCTGGTCTATCCAGACGCGGATGCTACGTGGGCTGGCAAAACCTAGGATATCATATTAGTAAATTGACATGAAGATTAATAGGGACAACAAAGGACGGAACTTAGGATAATTTGCGGCCACGGCAGGAGCAGCAGGGACAGCCAGAGGAACAGCGACACCCCAGCGACTCAACGTTTTTGAATGCTTTCTCGCTATATCCTTAAGCAGAAAATCAAGACATTCAGTGAAACGCAGGCCAGCATTGGAGTTTTGCTGCATGAGGGCAGCTCTGCCATTGCTGGCCAGGGGTTCAACGGTGAGGGCTTATGCTTGGATCGCCGCCCACTGGTCAGGGGTGGCTAGTTTCCAGCCCCGGATGCGATTCTTCTCCATCCTCCTCTTGATGGCGTTCCCCCAAGTTTTGTACTCTGGGCTTGTAGTACTGGGGTCTGGGAAGCGGCAGACATGTTTGAACCAGGCAATGTCCCCGTCGCCTTCATGGCCCTTCATTCTAGGGCGAGTAAGTCCGCTCTTTGATGCGGGCATGATGGGAGAGAGGGTTTATGGCGGCCTTTGGCGGGTGGATTATTTCTGCAGTGGCGAGTTTTAGAACAAAATTCTCCGTGACAAAGATCAATGGAGAATGATAGACTCTAGATGCTAAACACCTATGAGAAAGTGAGGGAGCGGATGGATATGTCGGGGGTCAGATGAGTCTTTCCCGGACTAAATACAGAGGCTAGGATTATTCAGGTTAGCCATTTTTGTCAAAATAGATAGAGAATGAATAGAATATATACCACACGGATGAATACAGTTCTCGGTACACTCGAGTGAGAACTGCTGCTAGAGGGCGGCCGGCGGAAAGTGGATGGGAAAAGGGGGTGAGAAAAGTTCAGGTCAGTTTGTGTTTGATGAGAAGTGATGGAGAGAGGGAAGGAAGGAAGGAGGAAAGGCATGGTTTATAGAGGCCGCGGACGGCTTTCATCTGGTAAACACTGGTACGCTGTACAAACAAGGAAGGGTTTAGGAAGAACATGAGGTTGCTTCTTGAAGTTTTTGTAAGCTTGAAATAGACCTTTGAGCCGCAGAAGAGCCGCAGGGGTCCGCCAAGAGGCCCCAAGACCTATCTTGAAAAGCTTATACCACAACTACTAGATCCTCCCGACAACCACCAGGACTCTCCGGTGTGTTTTTTTCAAGTTTGAAAGCCATCGGACATCAGCTTTCAAGACGATATTGATCCACTCCCGCAGCCGATTCACTACTGGATACTAGCACCTTGAAACAGAAACAGAACAGAAATGGCAAACACAAGAATGATGTCCACGAAGTGCCCCTCTTGTTGCTGGCATTATCAGCACGCTGCTGCCTATGAAAAACACGTTCAGATGATACATCATGATATTTTGCCTTTCTACCGTGACATCGCGGACTCTGGGCCAGCAACTTAATCCGCGCGGATATCTTTCATACAGGATGAAGGAAGCAACCAAGGCGTCACTAGGGATGCAGATGAATTTGTAGAGGACGGGGGAAATTCTGACTATGAGTCTGACCCAGCAATTTTAGGCTATGATTCAGGAAGCGAACAGGAGACAGGCAGTGATATAGCGCATGATTGGGAATTGGAAGGCGTTTCCGGACAGCCAGATAAGTCGATCCCATGTGGTCAGCAAACGATCACTTGTGCTGGCAGACCAATTGACGATCTTGCTGGATATGAGGAGCTTAGCCAGGCCATGATCGATGATCCATGGGCTCAATTTTGTTCCGAGCGCGACTGCAATTTGGCGGGCTGCTTTATACGGTGCAAGGTACCGAAGACGCGGATTAACGATTACTTTGGCAAAGGCTTGGGTGGTATGGAACGCGGATCATTTCGGTCCACATACACATTGGAAAAGCCACTTGAAACTCTGGACCCATTCAGAGAATATTTGTTATGGACCAAGGCAACGCTAGAGAGCAGGAAACATTCAACCACGTTCTACTACCGATATATTGAATCCTGTGTCCGCTACCTCATCGGGCAGGTCGCTTACAGAGAAGATATGGTTTATGCGCCGATAGGCGAATATGATTCAAGTGGTGATCGATTATACTCTGAGATGCACACAGCAGATTGGTGGTGGGAAACTCAGGTATGATAAGTCCGCGATCACTTACTTGTATAGTACTAAGATCTATTAATAGGAAGCACTCCACGCAGGCTCGACGGTAGTCCCTGTTATCGGATTGTCTGACCAGACTCACCTCACAAACTTCTCAGGAGATAAGAACGCGTGGCCGATAGATGTAACGATTCGCAATATCCTTTCCTGGAGGCGACACAGCCCAACAAAGATGCCAATCCTACTACTTGCTTTGCTGGCTGTGCCACCAAAACTCAGTCATGAATCAGTCCGCGCCGACGAAATCCGGCGTGAGATGAATGCTGATGCTCTGCAGGCTGTCTTCGATCTCATTCTGACCCAATTGTAGGAGATTGCCGAAGACGGTGCCGTGATGGACTGCGCAGATGGAAAATTACACCGATGTTTTCCAATCTTATCAGCCTTGATTGCCGACCATGGTGAGCATACCACATTACACGGAATAACCAGTAATTCCTGCCCGCAGTGTGAAGTTCCGATCACAGAACTTGGTAAGTATCCACAAAACACATACACGCCACGGGACTATGTCCATTATGCACGAAAGACAGAGGAGCACAAACAAACTCTAGCCACCCATATCGCAGACAATTTTAATCAAATTGGGGTGAAAATGGACCGCAATGTATTCTCCAGACTCTACCGCGTAGACCCCGCTATCCTTCAGCAAGCCGACCTTTTACACAACACCTATCTCACACTTTTTAAGCATATGATGAAATGGATAGAAGGATTCCTGAAAAAGCATAAACGGCAGCAGGCATTGGATGATATCTGGAAAGAATTGCCGCCTTATCCCGGTTTCTATGCACCAAAAAAGGCTTATCGAGAAGTCACGCAGTGGCAAGGCAAGGAAATGCGAAACCTTGGCCGCTGTATTTCGGCTGTATTTGCATCCGCATTGCGAAATCTGGATAGTTCTCAACAACTGCCTTTCAAGCGGGCATTACAGTGCCTCTGCTCACTGATTGATTTCACCCCGATGACACAGTCTCACAGTCATACACCAGAGACGCTCCGTTACATGGAACAGTATCTGCGGACCTTTAACTAAACAAAGGACATATTTCTCGAGTTCCGTACAACTAAGGCTGTACACGCACAGGCTGAATGTCCGGATCGGGAATTAAGGGAACTGATTGCCAATGAGCACAGAACTAGGGTCGGCACTGGATCCGCCGCCAAACGGCGTCGGCCACTGGGCGAAGCCCGGAGTGACAGGGCCAATCAATTGGCAGAATTGATACAGCGGGAAAACCACTTCAATTTTATTAAGATGCATTACCTAAATCACTTTGTACAGCATGTGCGACGTTTTGGGTCTGTTCTAATGTATTCCACAGATATCGGCGAGCTGGCGCATAAAGAGCAGCTCAAGGAAGAGTACCGCAGGTCTAATAAACATCAAGCAGCACGACAGATCTTGGCACAATACAGATGGCAACACGCTATTGGAATGAGATTATTGACAATGGACGTATTACAGACGGCGGACGATGCGGTTGGAACTGGCAACGTCAGCGTTTCTAGTCCAGGCATAGGTATAGAGACCTGCCTCCCCCACCGGATTTCACGGCAAGTCCTGAAAGGGCGGACCCTGAATGTTGGCACAGTTTTCGAGCTTTGCCGTGAATTAGAGATTCCCTATGACGACTTGGTTGCAGAATTGGTTAACTACATCCTCCAGGCCGTGACTGATGAACGGCAGCTCCCAGTTGACCCAAGCGAACGGAAATTCTGTCCGGCTGAACTATTCACGCAGCTCGAAATTCCTGTTCCAGACTTTCAAGAAACTAATATCTTCCAGGTTCATCGTGCGCGCTGTGCAGGAAAGAAGTCATTCCGAAACTCTGGTGCCAGAAATGATTGGATATGGATACAGGCTGGCAGGCCAGATATGTATGGTGAACTTCGCGGACCAGCCGTGGCACGCTTGGTAGGGCTTTTTAAGATAAGAAATATGCGGACGGGGGTTGCAAGTCGGCTGGCATTTGTTCAAGTAGTTGATCCAGTACACGGTGGCAGATTTTATGTGTCAAGTGGGTATATACAAGTCTGCAAGCGGCGCAACGGTCGGGATATGAGGTTAATCGATCTTGGAGTCGTCGTTGAGCAGGCACATGTGGTTCCTTATGGGGATGGGCAATGGCTAGTAAATCACCGGATTGATCTGCGAATATTTAATGACATTTATTGAAACTTTCTATGTACATATTTAGTCCGAAGATAGAAATAGCAACCTAAAATATTAAAAACAAAGAACTATAGATTGAACGGACCAGCCCGCCTGGATCCGGATAGAGAGAAAACTGTCTGGGAGAAGCGGTGGAGGATGGGTTGGTAAACTAAAAATGGTGGGGATCAGCCCAAGGACGCAGTCGGACGGGATAATAAAGGTACCCGGCATGAAGAATATGAACACAGTGGGGGATCCTGGAGTCGGAATTCAGAGTCCAGGAGCCCCCCTGTGTTTGGCTTCTTCATGCCGGGAACTTGGATGAACGTGAAGTGTCGGGAGGCCAGTGGGTGAATCTAGTCGGCGCCCGACGGCAGAATCAGGGACAAAGAATAGGGGGGTGGGCATGCAGGGCAAGGGCCGCTGGGCGTGATGGGAAGAATAGGGCAGGGGGGAGAGGTATGTAGGTAGGGGGGGTCTGGAGCACAGCCTATGAAGTGTTTGGAGAAAGGAAATTGGCGTTGCAAGGCAATAGGCGCGATTGGGTAAGAAAACAAGAATCCGGACGTACCAGGCGTCCAGGGCGCGCCGGGCGGAAGTCATGCGTCCGGGCGCAGATCCGGTTCGCTGGACGTAAATTGTCTTTTTGCTGTTGTGCACAGGCAGCAAAGGTCATAACATTGATGTTACTTGCATCAGAATACAATGCTAATGTATTAGACACAGGCTGTTTTTTTTGCTAATATTTCTTAGATAATTTTTTCATTTATTATAAAAAATATATCAACAAATTCTCTATGATTTACTAACTCTTAGAATCAATTACTCTTCACACTTCTACTGATTTACTAAACGGCTAAATCCAGGCTACAATTCCTTGTACTACTATTCAAGTCACAGCTACTCTCAATTGCTGCAACAAAACACACGCCACTATTATGTTGTATTTTTGCCAATAAAGCATTGCTGATACTAGTATAACCTGTAATCATATTTTATAGTATTTGACAATCTTATTTTGTCAACTGATATCTATAAGAGAGTTGCTAAATACTACTACTACAATCCTAAAGTACAGGTTATTTTTATTCAAATACATGTTAGAGTGAAGTAGGACATGTTCATTGAATTGTCAATTGGCTAGTGGCAAACCTTCAACCTTTGCCTGAGCCTCTTATAATTAATATCACCCAAATTTTTTAAAATAAACCTTATTCTATCTTTCCTACAATACTATTGATATTATACTCATAACCATACCTTCTAGATACACTCAACTTTGACAGCTAGTTAATCTTCCTTAGTGTTCGTTACGAGGCGGGGCGGGGCGTGTTTTGCACTCGGTGGCCTAGTGGTTACCGGGCCCGAGGGGTAAATTACATCGGTCCTCCCC
>QOVD01000834.1:0-98902 GCA_003521225.1 Tuber microsphaerosporum
GGGAATCGGGGTGGGGAAATCCAAAATAATCTCCCCGCCTCAGGCCGGTAAGCGGGCCGGGGTGGGGAATTTTGCCGGAAGCCCATGGTTTTTGTGGCCCCGTAACTAACACTAATCTTCCTAATAACAAGCCCGGTAAAGATAAACAACAAAGTTTACAAAAAACTCCTTAAACCTATATGATAGTCAACTTACTAAGAATTTAAGAGACTACAATGGCTAGTATGATAGAAAATTGATAATAGATTCAAAGATGTAAAGCAGAAGCATTAAAAACATTTTCTCTAGAGAAAATAAATTTTGTTGTTAATTTCTTCCAGAAATTTGAAACTCCACCTTTAGTGGACAGTTTCTGTGCTGATATGTTGCTGGTAAATGGCATCATCAACAAGTAATTTAAAGTCATAAACTATCACTTTGTTCAAATCAGATGAATGAAATGTGGTCTCTGTGGTTGAGCAAAATCATGGTACTCCTATTTCAAACAGTATCGAATTGAATTTATATACACCTCTGTCTAATAAGTTCTCGTACGGTTGCCGGCAACAGCACCACCACAACGATCATTACTGGCCACCACAAAAAAAAAAAGATATGAACTCCATTAAAAAATAGATAATAATAGTAATAGAAAATATCAATTTAATAATGCTACCATTTTGTATCACCTCCATTTGCATCCAGCAGAGCCTGAAGTCTCTCAGGCATCCTCTCAATCCACCCATCCAATGTCTCTTGGGGAATCAGATCCCACTCCTCCTTTGCTGCCTGAATTCATTCAGCAGCATTATGAGGCCTTCTTTCAAGCTTAGAGAATCGCTTTCTGAGGGCCCTTTTGAGAAGTGCCCAGACATTCTCAATTGGATTGAGATCTGGTGAGTTGGGAGGCCAAAGCAATCTTTGATATCCACACTCCTCCTCCAATTTCTTGTTTTCCAACCCACCATGCCATAAAGCATTGTCAGCAGCCATATAGATAGTTTCAGGGGGTCTATCTATCCCTTCTATGAAGGGGATAAGGTATGGCTGGTGGATCTCAGTTGCATATTGGTGGGAGTTGAGGCCAAGTCTGTCCCTTTTGCTGGTCCTTTCTTCCTCAGTCCTCTTCCTCACAAGAATTAACTCTGTCCTTCCTCCATGCATAATTGCAGCATAGACCCCAATACTAGTGCTCCCTGACTTAACGCTTAGCTTTAAGTTTTTTTCTTCCTGCTCTTCACCAGGTCTAAGTCTGACCTTTCTGCCCACTGGATTTGGATCATATTCAATAGTGGCTTCATCAACAAAAACCACCCACTTCCAAGCTCTTGTCCATTTCATTCTCTTCCTTGAAAATGCCTTTCTCTTCTCTTTCTGTCCTTTCCTCCAAAATGGCTTTTTTCTAGGTATCTTGAGCTTAAAACCAGCTTCCCCAGAGATCTTGTTTATAGTATATTTCCCAAAACCAACATTAGCCCTCAGGGTAATGTCCCTTAGGGATAAATGAGGCTCAGTATCAATAATATCAAGAACTATCTTCTTTTTGGCCTCTGTAATCTTGGTTGGTCTGCCAGCTCTGGGAGCATCATGGGTGTTGCCATCATGATTTTTGGCTCTTTTTATCACTGTAGAAACTGTTGACTTTGGGAGTTTCATCAGCTTAGAAATTTTATCATACCCCATATCAGTGTGTTTATATAGGGCATAAATTTCTCGATTTCTGTCTTCGCGTGCTCTTCGGGTATGTGTTGGGGCCATGGTTGTGCGCTGATGTTTTGGTGATGTGGCAAAATGCGGTTGCTACGAGCCTTACGAGAACTTATTTGACGAAAGTGTACAGTATGAAGTTAACGCTATTGCCAAGCCCACTTTTTTATATTTCTCTGGTTTCTTGGAAATTATTCTGCTGCATCTTACTCTAAATAGACACATTAGTGCCAGGTGGTTCCCGCCAGTTAATGAGGTAATACAATAATCAAAATTCCGAGATTCTACCAACCCCCTCCAGATCTATCCTACCCGCCCCCTGGACACTGTAGCAACCTTGGTATCCAAGATTACTTTCTTCATCTTAACCCTTTGATGCCTTGCTAAATGTCTTCTTTTTCCTTACTAGAAATGACCATCAGTCTGGAATTAAGATACTCCCAGGATTGTTTCTACCATTTGAGTATACCTGCCCTCAGGGTCTGTTAAACACTTCAGCACCATTACTATTAATTTCTGGGCTTTCGCACCTGCCTGACTTCCTGCATCATTTCTGATCCAACTGTTTCGGGCCAATTTCTCACTCTCGACGGCCCCCCTAACGCTTTTTTGAAAATTTGACCTCCCAGTTCCTTGTTACCATACCCCCAACTTGACCCCAAGAAACCTACTCTCGATACCCGCAAAGTATACTTACTGTCGTGCAGCTTTAGGTTACGAAAGTGCAGATATCGTAGGTTGACCTTGGTAGACGATTGTTCCCCTTCACTGCACAGGCAGTCACTCGCCGCCGTCATCCGGCACTCCGGAGCATGGCTATTATGATACGACTTGCAACCCGCCGCACCGCGATCGCGCAACAGGTGAGAGGCACAGGCGCGATGGCACCACCATTACCGCCCATTGAAACCACAGCTGCAAGGCTCTGACTTAAGCCATAGCAGACCACAATCATACAGCCAAAGCGCTCACAAATCTACGAGCACAAGGATCGCACAAGAACAACGCCCACCTCACAACACAAGCATGGCTAGAAGAAATAGGCACCTCTATTGATTCTCCCACTATCTCACTCGCGCGCGCACACTCGCTCGGGAGCTCATCGAGTCCCTTGCTCTTTCCTCCCTCCCCCTTCTGCAAAATTATATAACAACCAGGGCTTGGAAAAAACCACCACCCCCCTCCATTTATCAATCCATGCCGGATCGGAAAGAGCAAGAAAATAAAGTAGAAAACAGATTCAAAGACGTGTTGAAAAAAATACAAAAGAAATAGAATGCAAAGAATGTGGACCCTTCCAAACTTTTTTTTTTATAAAACTATGCTACCGCGCTAACTTTGATATTTTGTTATCTGAGGGTGGGTGGTTACAAAGGGAAAGTGAGTGAGTGGGTATGAGTGATAATGATGACTATGGAGATGATGATATAAATGCTAAGAAAGGAAGGAGAAATAAAAGAAAGAGAAAAAAAGGCATCGGAAGAGACAGATTCTCTTTTCTATCTTCACCCCCCTCCTTACTCTTGTTTTCGGTATTGTGCTAATCAATTAACATAAGCTTTAAACAGCACAAACTAAAGCTCAGCATCCTAAATAATCCGAATGAATAATAAAGAAAGAGAAAGGAGGAGAAAGGAAAAATCCCAAGCCTATGCAACCACGATATAAAGCTAGAAAGAAAAATAAAATAAACACAACGTGCAATTTACACCCCTTCTCCAAGCCCAGGAATAATTTTAAAACTAATCACGAGAAAGGAAAATGAAAAACGTTAGGAAAACACGATCCAGAACTAAGGACAAGAATAAAGAACTCCATGACGGCCGGGAAAGCAAAATATGATGAGGAAAGGGAAGCAAAGGTGACGAAAAAGGAAAAGCCGATCTTAACAGGTCATCCTGTATGCATAAACGAAGAAGTAACTTTTTTTTGATTACCAACCGTAGTCCTGCTATTGCTGCGCCGCGACACACCAATGCCTGTGGTAAACCCAGGCACTTTTTTGACACTCTTTGCTGCAGTACTTTGTACGTCTGCACCTCCGGCACTTTGCAAACTGTCGAGTGAATTCCTCCCACTTTCCACACTCGTAATATGCGCACTGTCGGATTCCTCCTCGAGAGTCATCCTTCCGGCAAAGATTCCTCATGACAACTCCGGCCCAGTATTGCATGTCGGGGGCGTGGTGACGAACGGTGAATTTCTCGACAAGCGGAAAAATGTTATAGTCATCTGGCAACAGATACTCCTCTTCCTCCTCTTCGGTAAGTGGAATTGGTTGAGATTTAGCGCTCAAGTTGTTTGGATCATCGTCGAGTAGGTGAATTTCGCGACTTATAGAAAGTTTTGGTACCAAGTGGGATTTCTGGAAGTATGAGCGCAAATTGCAGTACTTTGAAACATATGCTAATAGCTGTAGTGACATCAAAACATCCTCCGGTTGAGGCATTGAAGGTAGAACAATAGTCGAGTTATCGGTGAGGTATCGAGTGGGAACCTGGAAGGAGGAGGGAATAGTCAAAGCTGGATTGACGGTTGGGGGGTTAGGTGAGAAACCAATTGCTGGACTGGTATTGGCGGTTGGGTTGATAAGGCTGCCATCTATGGGAGATCGGTGTGTAATATTGAATGTTTCGGCGTCCTGACCGTCTGTGCCATGGGGACCTGCAATTGCCATAGGGGCATCCACAGAACCAATGATCGGTTCACGCCCATCTTCCCCAGTCTGGATACCAACAATGGGCTCATTCCCACTATCCATGCCTCCCGAAGGGGCCGAGTTTTCATCCGAACCAGCGTCATCGGATTCCCCCGAGATAGAGCGTTGATGACGAATAGATGGCCTGCTACTACGACGTGACGCTCTGTTAGAAGATGCAGGAGGGGGAGGATTAGGTGTGGTCGGTGACTCCGGCTGCGAAGGCCCACCAGCCTGTAGCATAGAGGGCAGTCGATCAACATCCCGAACGGGCCTTAGACCAAAAGCACCAACTCCCATATCCATAGCTGGAAGCGCAGCAGCCAAAGGCTGCAACCCCCCTTGATCACGTGCCTGAGTGCCGGAATGGTAAGTACTGAAACGATGACGGGCGTCATGTGTTCGACCGTGATTGTGCGACTGGCGGACGTAAGCCACTCTCTCAGAAGGACCAGGAACCGTCAAGGTGTGGCGTGGATCATTGGCGACCGACTCCCCTCGAGCTTCTACACGGTGTTGAGAAATAGGAGCCGGAATTTCGATTGACGGTGGAGGTGCCTGTCTACGGAAACTTCGCTCACCACCACTGGACCTATCGTTCCTGTCGTAAAAAGAAGAGTGAATCTTGTTTTCCCTCGATCGAGTGCTGCTGCCTGAAGTTGACTTTTTGGCGCTTGCGGCCTCTGCCTTTGACTGTAATTTATCGATAACCTGAATGTAGTTGTCTAATATTGTCGCAATCACCGGAACCATATCGGCCTCCACCACCCTTGTACGTACATTCTCGGAGCCCCGGACACCGATATTCACTACACATTGGAAGGCCAGATTCCATTTCCACATGCTCATCAAATCCTTACTCCTGCCCGCCTTCAGGATGCAAACAAGCCGTTCCACACCGCCATCAACCGTAAGGATATCTCTGATGCGAGCTGAAGAGGTAGTGAGATACGCTAGATGGTTCAGGGAATTTATAAGAGGCAGTGTCGATGTGCAATCTAATGCGCGTCGGTCGTATAGAGCAGTGGTGATGCTGACAGAAGCCTTGTTGACATTTGGAATACTAAAATTTACTTCTCGCATGACTAGCGTGTAGCAAGTGAACTAGAGCACCCGGTTAGTTGACAACTGCAACTCTGGAAAAGAAAGCATCGGGCCAGCAGCATCATTGCAATCACCGACCTAAGAGAACAAGCCTGGAGGGAGAAGGTAAACCACCCGCAGAGAGTTATAGAAGTGACAAGTAGGAAGCTTCAATCCAAGAAGTGAACCAACCGAGCTTTAAGGCGAATGGATGAGAGCAAGGTGTGGAAAAAAAAAAAAAAAAAAAAAAAAAAAAAAATTGAAATTTGTTCTTAGTGCACTAGGCCAGAGGAAGAAATAAGGCGGCTAAAACAAATTAAAAGGTGAACCTAAGATGCCTAAGGTGCCGAAGGAGATACCGGTAGGGGGGAGGGTGTTGCGGTTCCTTCAGCTGCTGTCGTGGATGAATGGGTGTGGGCAGTGCGGTGTCGAAAATGATGGTCGTCCTACGAAACAGGAGAGGGAATAAACGAGATTAGCCAACCAGGGTGGAGGTGACAGTAATGATATTTCCAAGCAAAGCACAGACAACACAGCACGAGACAGACGGAGATGCAGCAGAAAGCGCAGTACGTTCCAGTTCCACGGGTAGTAACAGGTGATTTGATCGCCTCAACACCAAGTGAAGACAAGTATAGGGAAAGGGTGAAGGAATGAGTAGGAAGGGAGCGTGTGTGTGCGTATGTGCGTGTGTGTGTAGTAATACTGCAGGCAGTGTCCAAGGAAAGTGTGTGAGGAAGTGGAGAAACGGGAAGGGGAAGGGAAAATACCGTGGCCGAGGGACTGAGGGAAATAGAACAGCTGCCGCGGATTTGAGGTGTGGGAAGAGAGAAGAGTTCGAGGTTTAGGTGAGGTGAGGTGAGGTGATGTGAGGTGAGGCGAGGTGTGCTGGGGATGTAGGTCGGTCGGGGTGGAGTGAAAGAGCAAGAGGTGAATGAGTAGGGCAGGTGCGAGGGGAGTAGGCTAGGTTTGGTGAGACGACTGACGACCAGGAAATGTGTGTGTTTTAGCGAAAAAGAGTTTTTGGGGGCAAGCACCAAGCAACCAAACTAAAGCAGCGAGTAATATCAGGAGGAGAGAAGAGGAGAAAAATAAGAGTTAAAAAGAGGAGAGAGGGTCTAAAAGAATTATAAAATCAAATCAAATAAAAATAAAAATAAAAAACGAACAATAATAATAATAATAATAATAATAATAACAACAAGAGGCGGCTTCACCTTTTGGCTGCAAAAAAAGAGAGAGAAAGAGAGAGGGCAAAGAGACAGAGAAGGAAGGAGGTAAAGGTTAGGGGGGCCGAGCAGTTGGGTGAGGCGGCGTGATTGGTCAGTGGCGAGCAGGATGTGGTGGTGTTGTTTGCGCCTGTGGAGGCATAGGATGGTGATGATGATGGGTTGCAAGGAATAACTCGAGATTTCGGGTGGAAAGGGGCAAGTGATGGTTGATAATGGGATAGAGTGGTTCCCGAAATCGATTTGCCAAGGAAATTAAATCTCTCAGAAGCCAGTGATTGACGCCGTGCTGCCGCCGAATGGGAGGAAAGGGAAATACAAGTAGAAAACAGAAAGTGGAGGAGGAGGAGGAGGAAAAGAAAAACGATATCCACACCAAGTTATGATACTAGGTACTACTAGTGCTTAATGAAAAGGAAGTGGAGAGGATAGGATCGAACGAACCGGTTTCACAGTACCGGCATAATACCGGTACTCGAGTACAAAATTGAGGGACAGAGGGAGAAGGATTTAATATCGGGAATTCCCCCAAACCAAACACAATGACCAGAACCTGATAGTATCATACTCAGAATCTGTTTGAATTGATAAAACAAACAAGAAACCCATCGGCCACCATGATTGCAAATCACCCCCAAGCAAGCAAGCAAGCAAGCAAGCAAACCAGCACTGAACCCAATGAAGGAGAAAGAGAAAGAGAGGACAGAAGAAGAAGAGAGAGACCTCCGCCCGCCCTTCAAAATAGCCAAAACGCCGACAGGTGGAAAGGAAGAAAAACAAAACAAAAGTTGCAGACAAACTCCGACCACAAACTCCAAATCCAGCCAAACCGGATTTGTGGCAAAAATTAATAAAGCGGGCGCTTCCAATCCCGAAACCCTCGCTGTTAATCAGTGACTGGATGGAAAGGACCTGCTATCATACCTGTAGAGTACAGTACCGGTAACCCTTAAATCGTATGTACTGTAGCACCAGATCTAAGGTTTTCTGTTGTTTCTTTCTTACCCCCTCCCTAAGAAAAGAAAAGAAAAAAGAAAAAATTCCACGAGCACCAAACCTTCGCTTCGCATCGCATCCCACTCGGGCGGTTGCGAACAACCCTCCACGCGCCGAAGCCAACATGAATTCACCGACCGACAGAGCAAGACACTCCCTTCCCCAAGCCATGATAATACAATACAAATTCTCATGAAGGCAGGAATCAATACTGTATGATACTCGAGTACTCGAGAACAGTATGATACCGGTACTGTACTATAACAATAAAAAGTTCCCATGCTGTGTGGCCCAATCCACTGGCGGCGGTACGCCTCGAGCCCCAGCGCACTGGAAAAAGAAAAAAGAAGAAAAAAACCTCACCTTATCACACAGCCACTCTACTAGTACCTCGCGGTTCAGTGGGGTGGCCCCGTTAACGCCTAACATGGCATGGCAGCATAGTCATCCATTGATTCAATCATCAATTCTACTCGAGTCTAGTACTTGTGCGAGGAGGCCCAACGCCACACAACCGCCCGAGACAATAATTTTTCCGAGGAGAAAATGAGAAGGGAGATTTCCGAGTTCGCACTTAGAACTTGGGTCATGGCATGGCACAGTACCGGTACTGGGGGAGTCTCATAATTGTACCGGCAGTGCCATTACCTACCGCATCACACAAAGACCCGTTTTCAAAATTAACCTTCTGTATTTGCTCATATCACGGCACTCCTTGAACAAACATTGTTTGAGACCGGTGCGTTGCTTGTACCTTATTATGGTCCTTACTTTCTTATTAATGCCGAACTGGCAGTAGTGGCACATAGCTAAGCACTTCTGCATAGAAATTGCGCTTCAGCCACAAATTTAAAGGCATTCTCCAAAGATATTTGGCATGGCATGACAAGTTCTGGCTCTAAAATATTTGCCCTGCCGGTACTGTAATAACAACTTACACTGCGAAAGCCTGTCGGAGCTTGATAAATTAACCGTGGGGTATTCATTCAGCACACCATCCACACATGGCAATTGTAAAGCGCAATCCGAATCTCCCGGCGAAAAAAGAAAGAAGAAAGATCTACCGGTATTCGCTCTGCGCCCTGGAAACTCGTTACAGGTAAATCTACCATCGGAATGCGGAGCGGAAATCGGAGTACTAACCCGCCATGAACTTAGCAGAGTAGGTTAACAAATTACGAATGCAGGTTAATCAGATGCAGGTTATACCGTGTCTAGGAAAAACAATTCCCCTTTGGAGTGTTTTTTTGTCTCCGATCGCGGAGATACGAGACCGCCTCTACAGGGGGTGGGTTGAACATGTACTAGTACTTGCCATACTACCGGTATCCTCTCTACTCATACCGGTATCCATCCAGCCATCCCTCAGTTCTGTCCAGTATTCTACGAGTAGAGTACCCGAATATAATTGAGTGGCAACATGGTACTCTAGTATCTTGGTCTAGTGCAGCAAGAACTGGAAAAATTCTGATCCTGTCCTGGGATATTGGAGTTCCCTCCCTAGTAAGGTCTTAACTCAGAGGGCAGGATTTGTTTAGCGTGTATTTCGCCCCCTTTCTCAGAAGAGGAAATTTTGAACACATGGTCCGTGGACTCTGGTTCGCACGGTATCTTAACAGCCGAGTGCAGGTCGCGGCGGGTCGAGAAGGGATATTCCTGACGTTTGTACTCGTAAAAACGACCGGGTCCGATTGTGCTGCCAAGGCTAAGTGCATGAGATCGGCATGAGAAGCACCCTGTAAGGGAGTTATTAAGGATGAGAAAGGCTACGAAAGGGTAGCACATGTTAGGTGGAGGAGCGCGGGAAATAAGAAATAGTCATCACAGAATAGTCGCTTTAGTAGCAAGGGCATCCAAGCGGTTTTAAATAAATTTGATCAAGGTGCTACTGTGTTGATATCAGGCAAGAGTGTGGACACTGAGATGTTTCTGACACAGTCATTTAAAAGTCATTGAAAGAAGAAAAGGATGAAGAATCTTAAGAAGAATTCAATTTTATAACAGAGTAACGCGTCCGGAGGGGGGGACCTGGAGGGGCACGAGTGCCAAGTAGTGACCAACCGATTATATTCTTCAAGGTGGTTAGAAATGTCATGAAGGGCATACGCTCGCCCCCCCAGTTATCCCGGATGACCGGATTTCAGAAATTTCATCCGGGACAATTGGGTATCCGGAAAAACAGAGGGGGGGAGAGTTCGCATCACTTGAAGAAATGTGAAGGTTTAACTCAATTCTTACAGGAGCTTTATCTCAACAAATTTTCATAGGCAGTGCTAGCACTTTTGGTTTACCATCTTGTAGGCATATATGTTGCATGTTCCGGTTCCTTTTCTGAAGTGCTACTATAATAGTAGCAAGATACCCCACCTTCAGATCCATATCCCAGTTCAACACTGGGTTGGCAAGACCTATCTCAATTTCTTTTCCCTTTCCCTTTCCTACAGACTTCATCGGCTCATCTCTCATACCTATTGCATTCTCCTCACAACCCCCATCATCAGCAACATCAGCAACATCAGCAAAAAGTTAAAAATGAACCATGGGGATCCTGGTCCACTGCTCAGGTCCATGGTCCTCATGGCCTTCCCAGTCTACCTTAATCCACCCTGATCGACATTTTTAGCGAAAATGACAAAAATGTGAATCAGGGCAAAATGAGTAGGACCATCTGGACCATGGATCTGAGTGGTGGACCAGGAGGGTCCAGGACAACTGGGCTACCTTTTATTTTTGCTGATGAACACTCAGGTCTGCATGCGCAGTAATTGCAAACGGGGGTTTGAAAAAAAAAACCGGAAAAAGGTAGTCTGTTTAATATTGTGAGATTTGTGATAGCCGGTGGCATCAGAGTGATGCACAGAAAAGAGACTATTATTCAAAGCTTTCGAAGTATGATACTAGTATTTCATTGCTCGTTGATGGATTATCTGATTCTGAACAGCATTAAAGGCTTTGCACTGGGTGAGCTTTGATAGGCAATTAGGGGCAGCCGGATAGAGCCAACAAGATTGGTTTTGGTACTTCAGAAAATAAGAATACGGAACTTTTGCCTCCAGGCTCCCCAGCCAATAAAGCTGTTGGATTCACTCTTCTAAATGAATATTTTTTAGAGTTTTGACATGTCTTGCTTCTCTTTCTCTCTTTTTCTTTTCATCTAAATGAGGTATAGTTTGATGGTGATTGTGCACGCAATCCTCTTGGCAACGGTCTCTATCTGTTGAGTGGTTACGGTATTGTACCAGTTTTCTACGGTAGTATAGCCTCGGCATTAGCCCACAATAGCTCCCGTTTTCCAAGTTAACAGAAATGCCATTCAATGAGATCCAATACCGCCCAAAAAACCCAGCATCCTATCCCACCCCAAGAAAAACACACTAACCCTTCCCAAGTACTTTTTTATCTTCGAGTCTCAAGATTAGCGAACTGCAGGAGATCGCGAATCGCCAGGGTTTTTTCGGTGCTATGTGCTCTTTATGCCATACAGCACAAGATCTCACTTCGTACAAGCACATTTCTGACATACATACACGAGGATACGATATTAAGATTAAGGTCACACGGGAAATGAAAATAAAAACCAGGAAGGCAAACAAAGTGCAGAACTAGAATCGATAACCGTGCATCTCTATCCTACCCTACCCTACAGTACTAGTAGAATGACATACCCATTTCTATTTTCACCATTTCCACAAACGCAAGTGACGCCCTATAATCCCTCTACTCGAGTACCTCACTGTGGGTGCAAGACTGCCTATGATACCATTATACCCTACTCGAGTACGATATCCATACCCGTACTCCGCGAAGCCAACTACCTTACCCAATTTAACGAGCTATCACAGCTCCCATAAGATGACAACACCCGACCAAAACCGAGCTATGCACAACCCGCCCATATCAAAATCCCCCTCCCTCTCCCCCTCCCCTCCTAGAACAACTGGCGAACCAAACCAGACCAAGACCATTGAACGGTGGTACAGAACAGCCTGTCACGATTCATTTTACCCATGCACGCACGACAACGTCAGGCAACATGAGTGCGTAGAGTACCGTACCGTACCGTGACTGCTATTACGATGTGGTCTGACAAATCGACCGGGCGAGGGTTTCTGGCCTGCTGGCTTGCTGGTCAGCGGGTTATGGAATCCCTGCAAGTAGGCGCGTAGATAAGTTTAGTTCTCGAGCAGAACAGAGCAGAGTTTGTCAGGTAGGTACCGGCACAGTACTACATTCAAGTACTCGAGTACAGTGCAGTACTGTGCATGGGGGAGGTTCAGATAGATTGGTTGGCATACGTGCGCATTCGCTTGTTGGGCTGTGGTGGCAGGGCGGTCCAACCTCTGGGAGCTATCCGCCGCCCTTTATTGCTAACATCATTCAAAGCATTGCGCAGAAAATAAGTTCCCTCACCCTGCGCTTCATCAGGTGAATGCCAGGTTGGCAAGCCAGGATAAAATAGAGATTTGAACATCCAACGGGGGGCTTTGTTCACTGCGGAATTTCGTCATTTCACAGCACGACGGGACACTATTCGAGAGGTATATGCAAGCGGAACAACTACTCCAGCATTTAATTCAAACGTGGCCAACTTCAACATACCTCAGAGCAAAACAGAAAACAAAGATCGAAACATGCATAAGAAGTTTGCGTTACCAAGCTAGTGATGATAGTACAATTAAAAACAAGAAAGATGAGATCAGACATATACCATGCAAAAGCTAGCCATTAGATCCACGATATCAAGAGTAAATAAGGGAGAATGAAACTAAGAGGGGTAAAAAATAAAACTAAAATTAAGCACTAAAAGGTATTTGAGTTGACTCAAATCGAGCGCCGACAGACTCTTCCTTACGATTCTTCGTTGTAACACCTCTCTTGGTCCATTCATAACCGCTGAATAAAAGGAAACGAAGAAAACAATTTAAACAGTTGGGGTGGTTCGCGAGTGGTTGGTAGCATAATTCTCATCAAGAGGCCTGTTGAGAGTATACTCGCCCATCTTGCGGTTCCCAACACTATCATACTGGCCACCAGCCAACTTATCGCCGAATCCAGTATTACCAGCACTAGTGCCATGGCCATGGTGATCGTTGGCATGGTATCCACTATCCCGAGAAGCGCCACCAACAGATGCAGTCTCACGGCCCCGAGTAGTGCGGCGATGAGCGTACGGCGACTTGCGGGTGATTGGCTGAGGCTCCCGGAGGTCTGATGTTGGGCTAGCTGAGCCGATAGTAAAAACGTCGCTACCCCATCCATCTCCGCGCTTCGAGAGATCCTTGTACTCAGTGGCCTTGGTCGAGATGCCGCCGGGAAGGGAAATGTTCTTGAAAATGGAGTCGTGCTGGGTGACCGCGACGTTGGCCTGCTTGTCAGCAACCTTAGCCTCGGCTTTCTTCTTACGGTTGGCGAGCTCCCTCTGGGCAGCCTGGTAGTAGCGGCTATAGATGTTCTGAACATGCTCTGGGTCGGGGTTTTCTCTGATGTCACGTTCAATCTTCTGCTCCTCTTGGTAGATGGCATACGCCAATTGGTCGAGACGACCGAAAGTATCCCGGATTTGCTTCTCAAGGATCTTTGTGATAGCAGGCTTCATAATACCCATCAAGATAGGCTTGAAGAGAGCGAAGAGGACCTTGTGGTTGGACTTCTTTAACTTGATCTTGAGGGTGTTGATACTGACATCGACCCTTTCAACCTTGAAGAATCGGGCACGGTCGGACTTGTCTGAAGTTGCCAGCTGAAGCTTGAAGCTAAACCCATCACCTCCGAGGAAGATATCGGCGACACCAGTATCGGTGATGGAGGGGAATCCCTGCTTCTTCTTGATATAGTAGCTGACGTCTATTTTTGAATTATAAGCACAGGTTCAATCCATCTGAACCGGGTATGATCCAACCTACCTCTAATATCACACTGGATTTGGGAAGCAGAGATCATGGCGGTGTGGCTGTGCTTGCTGGAAACAGTCTTGCGACCAAATCTCAAGTAATTGTCATTGCCCATTTCAAGGACATTAGGCATCATGTTGTCAGACTCAATGATGAGGTTTTCGATAACAGCATCAATCATCGGATCAGAATACTCAATTCTAGGGAAAGGTATGTAGCGAACGCTCTCAAACAGTTCGGGAATGATGATTTGAGTGACGTCCTTGACAAGGTGTTTCTTGAATGCAGGCCTGCCGTTTTCGTCGTTCCCAAGGTCATTGAACAGCTTCTGCATGGCCTGACGGAAGCGCTGATTGTCCTGGTCTGCTGAAAATTGTTCACCCAAGAACCTGAATTCATTGGCAACACGATCTGTGTGATCACGGTAGCGGTTGCGAAGCAAGAAATTGCCGTGATCGTACAAGCGATCGTACTGCTCAGTAGACTCATGGCGCATGATATAACCTTCCTCTTTGAGACAGGTACGGATGTAGTTGTTGACGGCACGGAACCAATCCTTGAGTTCCGGGTCATTATCAGCATCACGGTAGATATCGTTGATGGAATCGAGCAAGTCCTCAGTGCTAGTGTAGTTCGCGAAACGCTCAAGAATAACCTATATCCGGTTAGCTACAGAGTTATGCAGAAACATTATAATATATCACAAACCTTCAAGCTCTTCTCAGCGCTTTGGAGGTGGCTGTCCTCGTGAGCACCCTTGACGGTTCCGGTGCCCTCTCTAGCAATACCCTTACTATGGCCAGTGTAGGTCTCAGCGAGTCCGAGCAATGTATCGATAGCCTGCTGGTAATCTTGGTGGCTTTGGATCTCGACAACCATCTTCTTCAATCTGAAGATGACATACTCACGACGCTCCTGAGGGATCTTATTCTGCATGTAATTGCTAGCGCGTTCCCTGTACTCGCGTACCCTTTGTTTCTGCTCCTCCGGGGCGTCCTCCTCAGCCTTCTGGCGCAGCTCCGCTGCACCAGCACGAACACCACTGCTGGCATCCACGCCACTAGCGGTACCGTTCTGTTCGTCGCTAGCCGACTGTGCAGCTTGGGTGGCGTTTCCAATGGCCTCCCGAGCTTCGCTGCGAGGCACTGGCTTGTTTTGGTTGAACTGGTTGCGGACCTGATTCTTGAAGTTTTCACGAGATAGGCTTGGAGTATCGTGCCATTGGTGGTCAGGCGCTGGATTATCCATCTGTCTCAGCTGCTCTTCGCCGGGATTAAGGCGCGAAGCAGATTTGGTAGCAGCATCGCCGGCAATGTCGCGGAGGAGTATAACAGCATCGTTGAGAAGTTTGCGAAACTCCCTAGAGGATGAAGTCTTTAGCAGTGGATCGTCATAGGATGTCACTCGTGAACTTACCCATTGGTGATAATTAATTGACCCAAAGTTCTGAAACCAGCTTGTGCCTGCTCAGCGTCCCTATTGGCCATTTCCTTCGATACCGGGACACCGGGCGCAGACGTTTGCGGTCCTCCCTTAGCACCAAGTTGAGTGGTATTCCAAATGAATTCCTGAAAAACTTGATCATGATTCTTCACCAAGATGAGACGCTTCGCCTCCTCAACAACTGTTCGAAAGTCCTCGAGAATGACCTTTCCCTCTGCCGAAAGGTTCTGGTTAGGGGATCTCAGTTTCCCGTGATCTATGAGGGAGGAAAGTGCCACGTCGATTTGTTCGTTTGACGGTAGTCTGCCATTCTTGAAACCTGTTGCGAAGTTGGCACATTTGAAAACCAGGGTTATAAACCAAAAGACAACATACCACTGTAGATTCCGTAAAGCCGGAGTTTGTTCTCGACATCTCTGTCCCTTTGTTTAGGGTCAACGGGTCTGTTTACTTTCGAATCCATGCTTGATTAGTTGTGAGTGACGTTTGATGGGGTAGCAACGCGAGAGGGGGATAAAGGTATTGATCTATAATAAATCTGCAGTACTCGTACAACGTATGATAGTAGAAAGTGTGTCGTGTAAAAGTACAAATCTGCTAATTTTTTCCGTTTGTATAGGGTCGAGGTGAGAAGGGGACCCCTGAGGAGGCGCATAGGCTTAAGTACCAACAGTTGGGGGCAAGGAGGAAAACCAGCAAGGCAAACAAGATTGGGGGAGAACAGGGCACCGAGGGGGGGGAGATGCTGCGTATGAAGCGATCGACTACTGTAGAGGATGAGTGAACTTGCGGAGACTAGAATATTCACAAGCAGGCAAAAGGAACGGGCACTGCTATTCCCGATACTCACGCTACGTTCAATTGAGCCATCGAGTGATACCGGTAAGACAAGACAGAAGGCAAGATATTAAGAAAAGGCATCCGCCGGTGGATGCCGTCATCATTGCGCATTCGCCGCCAGAGGCTATCAGAGGTATGATGGGTGTAGCGCTCTTCGGGTGTTTGATTGGTCGATCGCAGATGGGAACCATACATGATTGTTGGTATCAATGGAAGTCGCTTCCACCCAAGCCAAAGCTTAAGAGAGTACCGTAGGCTACCGATACCGGTATACGAGCCGCAGTATTCCTTTCCGGGGGAGGTCTCTGATGTTTTGGGACATTGCATGTTCTCGCAGCTCACGGTACCATGCCAGTGACAATGCCGCGAACTTAGTGCTCACGGCCCCTAGGATACCGCCCTATATTTTCTTTCATATCAGCATGGAGAACAACAAGAATTAGGATTAATTTGACCAACGCGAGTGAAATAATTGCAACAATAACAGTCCACCAGCGATACAAGGAAATTAAAGTTATGAACGTCACCGGCTACCTGCGTTCTGCTGGTTCTGTACCCTGTTAATAGCAAAATCCTAAAAACAGTGACGCACAGAAGGCATCACTCTGCGCCCGTACTGAGTACAACACTCGAGTGCCTATGGCCAAACAAGTATGTGAGACTGTCTTACCATCTTAAGGGTGATCCAGCAAAAATCCTTTGGCACGCCAGGGGACTGACTCCCGCCACCGTCAAATAAGCCACAAAGATTGTTTGAACCTCGCTTCTGGCGTCACCACCGCACCCATGCACCATCGAGTATTATCGGCCAACCAAGCTCGCCCTCACGTCTTGTCACTCGTAATAAGAGTCTAGGGACCGTTGAGCCAATCTCTGCCATCTGAACCCAGCCTTTCCGATGACCGTGAATACAAATCTCAAATCACAAGATATGTAGTACTCGAGTAGAGTACCCAAGGTTCCCTGTAAATCTCCCCCAAGATGAGATCCATTAAGCTAAGCCGCTGACACAGATCACCTATTATTTCCCAGACAAATTTCCAGCTGCAATATCCAGGGCAGACCGAAGAATTAGCACCAAACCCCCCCACTAGTATCATAGTAACAAGAGCACGGGATGACATTCGTGTCTCCTCACACCCACCCACTAATCTCCGGCACTGCTAGTATTGAGACTCCACAGTCAAGAGCTAGTTCCCAGCGCAAAAGGCCCTCTCTATTTACTTCAGATTCACCACCTCACCGCACGAGAGTGCGTGTGCAGTGCCTGTCTACTTCCCCGGTGAGTTCGCGGCCCCAGGTGGAAGCAGATAAACCTACCCCTAATAGCGGTAGGCAGTCGATCACAGGGCACATCCAGTAACATGGAAGAACCTGCTTGAATCCTTGCAAGTAATTCCTGGTATCATAAAAGAAACTGGTGTTCCTGAACCCCACCACAAGCATGACCACTACAAAGCTCAACTACACGAGTACGTCTTCCACGAAGAACTTAATCCCTAGGCTAGAGACCTACCAGTACTCCGGAATATAATAGTTGAGGGTGATACAGGGATGAGAACCAATTACCGAGTTATCATTATAATTATAATAATGGTGAGTTTACTCAGCTTAAGGACTCCCCTAAAACTCTGGCACCCAGAATTCCTAGAATGTTTTCTGTAATCTAGTGCTCAATTATGTGAATCTTCTTGTCAAATTGTGCCATCTAGAAAACTCCTCAATTTTTCTGATGTTATGGTGGTGAGAAAGTGCCTTTTGACAATGGGCATTTTGTATGGGAAGGCTGGTGACACACACACAACAACGACTATAGGACCGAAAAACACCGGTCTAAGATGAGATAGAGATAACTTAGGAAATGGTTACTTGCGGTAACTGCTCTTTTTTTGAACTATCATCACTCTTCAATGACCTCTTAATCCACCATCACCAATTTGAATGCATCATGCAGAAGGCCTCCAATCATAAGAGGAGAGCTCAGTACCTGAAATCCATATCCAATCGCCTATGTATAATACCACCTTTATATGGTGATTCTTGTCCTCAGAAAATACAACCACCAGACTGGCCGTGATCCATTCTGAGTCCACTCACTCACACTCTCTACCCACAAAACAACTCTTTATTGCTTAATACCTATGCCGCCAATTTTCATCTCCGATTCCCCTCTGAAGTTCAGCATACCCAGTTCCGTAATACTGCCCCTGGTATACTCCTGTCAGAACCACCAATACTTAACCTTACACAACTCTTCCCCCCTAGGCCTCCCCTCATACCAGACCTGATAACCGCCGAACACCTCCCAGAGCACAGCAGCCAGGTCTAACGTAGGGAAAAACGGTCTCCCCCCCGTGGCCTGCATCGTCCTCTCTCTTCCGCCCTCCCAGTTCCTCCAACCAGGAACTTCCACACAACGATACCCTATAATTAATGCTTCCTTCTTCTTCAACGCCTTCTCCAACTTGTGACACAGCTCGAAATTGTTCTGTGTTGGAATCCACGTCACGTTAAACAATTTATATACATACCTAGACTCCTCAAGACAGTAAACAGCTACGTGGGGTTTTGTAGAGCTGGAGCCTAAGGAGCCTGGTGTTAACTGCCCATGAACGTAGGGCAGTGGTTCTGGCCAGTGGTCGATTTCCCAGAAGTAGTGAGGTGGGGAAGATGGGTTAGTGGCCATGAGGCCAGGGGGAATGGACAGCTCGAGGCTTATAGACAGCGTAGGGAAGGTGGCTATTGCAACTGTGGTTATTGTGCGGGTTTCTATTGTGAAGGTTGCTGTGGAGCATGAATTAGTGAAGAGTGTATCTTACCCCGGACGGAAACTTACTGGCTATGGATGTTTCCAGGACATGTTCAGGCTCTAAGGTTGGTGCTGAGGATTACACTGGTGAGCAGATGATAAGCTTTAATGGGGTATTGAAACTTACAAACCGCAGCCATCTCCAGCGCAGGTTCCAGTTCTAAAGTTGCTACTATTGAACAGGGATGAGTGGTGGGAGCAGACCCCACTCACAATCGAGACTTACCGGCCGTCCTTGCCCCTAACTTGGGTACGAGCTCCTCAACTGTCTCAGTGGTCTTAACCCGAGTAACCATAACCTGAGGACTTGTGCTCAGCGATTGAGACTGACCAATTCCGGCTGCCGCACTTGACAAAGCGTCCGAAGCCCCACCATACGGTACGGCCCCGGCATGCCGGCCCAATATGAAGATGCTGAGGATTTCTGACAATCCGGGCTTCATGGCCCAGTGAGAAAAATGTTATCTGGTAAAAAGTAGAGCCAATTTTAACAGCTAGATGGTTGGAACCCGGATTGTGATGGGGGAGGAGGAGGAATTACGCAGATATATAGTCAAGGCCCTGTCTGGCGTGCAATCATAAAAAAATGCTGTTTTTCCTGTTTGGCGTGGAACGAAAACGCCATTTTTCTCCCCCTAAACAGCTTTTTTCTTCATATATTTATAAATAAATAGGGGTGCAATTGGTATGCCAAACATACCCCCATTTACTAGAAACGCCTAAAAAAGCCATGAATGGGCGAGAGAAATGTGCCACATATGGTACAGGTGTTTTGATATGACATCAATATAGGTGGAAAAAGGTTAGTGCCAGAGTCAAATCCAAATTGAAGCTATAATAGCCTGAGTTTAAAGAGAAATAATGAAGGTAAAGTGCAACTGCATAATCACCTCAGTCTTGCTTCTTTGGCTAGTCTCTCAACCATCTCAAATCTTATTAACCCCATAGAATAGGACAGTTAATACAGCGTCTAAATCCATACCTTTTCACTATATTTTGTTATTTTCACCACACTAACTAAACTAGCAGGTCATGTGATAGTGCATCTATTGTGTCTTTCTTTTTCTCTCCCAATCCGCATTCCAGAAGCCATATACCCTGACGCCCCTATCGGAATCCGAAAGTGAATGTGAAAATTGTGCTAGGACTGGGCTTCGCCCAATAAATGCCGGTGTGTGAAGGAAAGAATGCCATTTAAGTCGGAAATATGGCAGTTTTTTTGCGCGCCAAACAAGGCCTAAGTTTGGCAATGTCACCAGAAATATGTACAAGCTTCGTATGTCCGGTGGTGATACCAGTATCCCGGTACGAGCACAGTCTGTCGAACCACGGTCTGGTTTGTTAAAACTACGCGTGTGTAACGCGAATTATCCGACTGAACGACCGGATACACTACCGTAATTGCTGGCCAAGGAAAAAAGTCCGTTGAGGTCTTGGCGCAGTGGCTGGAGCAAACGCCGTTCTCTAAGTGGTCGAGAAGACCCTAGAGCCAGTCAGAGTTCTACAGGCTTACTCACCCTTCATACCAGTATGATACAGCAGAGTTTCTATACGAGTGCTATTTCATGAATTTTGCAACCCTCTGCCAATTCATCGCAGACATTCCGGAAATTGAGGTAAAAGTATTTTGTTGGCGTATTCTATCACACCCTAGCTGCTTTTAAAGTCCAAACAAAGACATCCTTGTATAGGGGACCTCCGGGCGGTCGGCCTCAATGACATTATATTATAGCAGGTATACCATCTCCACACCAAGCCCACCAAACAAACGGTGCCACTATGACTTTCCCTTCTTCTTCTTTTTCTTTGACTTTGAAGCTTCCGGTGGTGCTGCCTGCCCAGGAATTGGTGTGCTTGTACCCGGCGCAGAGGGAACTTCTGCCACTGGAGTTTCTGCCCTAAGCCGTTAGCTGCCAATCCCACTGCGCAAACTATAACCACTCAAAGGTCCCGAGGGCAGTGGACAGATTCTTACCTATAACTGCAGGCTCTGGAACCCCAACCTGCTGCCTTCCAAGTCTGTTCAATCCAGCGACCAACCGACCCACAACCGCAATCTTAGAGGTCCGAAACTTCACAAGAGCACCGGAAACAGGATCGTAGGTTTTGAGAGTAAGCTTGCCTTTTCCAGTTGGAGCAGCATGGTATGAAGTCGTTATTCTAGTCTAGAAGAAAATCAGTTCATGCCACGAATTAAAACCTAGTTAAACATACCGTTGAAGGCCGAGCTTTCAGTAATAGTAGAGACTCATCCACAAATTCCTGGGGGGTTTTAGTCAACTTCATGATGCTAATTGCGAGATCGGGGATAGGCGGGGTGTCAGAGGGATAAGAATGAAGTGGTTGTGTAAAGTTGTCGTGCTAAGCCGGGTAACCAGGATTTTCAGAGAGCTGACCAGGTTTCAACCTTGAGCCTCAACAGTTCTGCTTTCCACGGAAGCTACCGATGAGCCTAACTTTTTTCACGAGCGAGCTTGCCTCTCACTTTTCTCACTTACGAGCCATAACTCCGAAACGGCATGCATGGACAGAGAACACATTGCGGATTTAGTCCACCAGCTTAATGATGTCGAGCTTGCGGTGTTGTTATCACTAGTTGCTAGAAAGCACTGTATTCTCACGACAGAGCCAGAGTGCTTAGAGCTTTTGCGGCAGCAGATTGAGCTGGTGGGTCTCCATTTGAAATCTTGGGGCTTTTCTAATGTTTCGGCAGCTCGGGCCAGCGGTGTTTGGACTTACGGCGGCGGTTGTTCGGTGCACCCCTGATACCACTCTTGACGATTTTATAGAACCGTTGCTGCTTGATGAAACTCGACCTTCGCCCTCCTCACATGGCATATCACCTGTGAATAACCGTGAGGTAGTTCAGCCCTTCACTTCTCATTTACTTTAGCTTATAATTTACAGTCTGGAGAATCTCACTTTGGCACACGAAACCGCCCAAGCCTTCTACGGACTCCATCACAGGGTACTCATGATGAGAGCACAAGTAGTAGTCGTAAACTTGCCAACATTATTATCGCCCAGGACCTCGATCTCGCAAGTGATCAGGTCCAGACTCAAGCATTGGAGGTAGGCTAAATAGCTGGAGATGCCAGGAGAAGACACTGATACAGGCTAATGCCTAACAGCTTATCAGAACTAGGCGATTCTACACGAGGAAAAAAAACTTCCACTACGCCCCCGATCGATTTCTACTGATTGCTTTGCTCGGAAAACCCAATGACGAATCCAGCCTTTCCAGCCACCTGGTAATTCACAAATTCAAAGTTAAATCAAGGAGGAAGCTGATGGTGGTATAGTGTGATTACTTTTTCATTTCCCATCATCATCCTTCTGACGAGGGATTCCCAGAGGAGGTCGAGCGGGAAGCTGAGCCCGAGCAATCTGATGTCGACTCCTTAGCCTCTGTTGTTATCCGAAAGGTGTCGACAACTCCACCTCCTTTCGGAGACCCGAGATTCCCACAAGCCAGAAAAAATATCTTAGTCGCCAAAGATATAGTCGACACCATTAAGTCGATGGCGGACGATGTGACGGTTGGCATTGAGATTAGGAGGTATATGTCCGATCTAGTCGTTTTCTTGAGAATGCATAGAGCGGTAGCCGGTGGGATCTCTGCTAGAGCAACGAAGGATTTTGAGGAACTAGTAAGGTAGGCCTCCACCCCGACATACGTACTCTTGTCTGTTAGTCCCCGAGTACCTTTGCGGATCAGAGAAAATATTTTGCTAACGTGACTTAGATGCCTTGCACCACTACATAGCTTAGATTTCGTGACCCCATCGCTGGCAAGCCTTGGAGTCTACAAAGTCTACAGCCACCGCATTGAGCTCGTCCAACATCCCGATGGCGAGCGAAGTATACTTTGGGGAAGCCGACCAAGCGCAATTGCAAAGTATTTGAAGCACGTTGATGTTCAAGGGGTCCTAGACGAAGTAGTCGCCGGAGTTAAGGTGCCCCTATGAAGCAGCGGATGACCCCCAATCCAAAGAGTGATATTAGTGTGTCATGGACACCTGGTTATCAACAGTATACAGTTGGGGAGAAGACGCATGTTATATCCTGCAAAGTATATTGAGGTGGATGCGCTGTATATAGAATACTTGTTTCGTAATAACATGATACCATTGAAAAGAGGATATTAGCGGCAGCCCACATGCGCTGTATCACGGACCGGACCGGGCCACCACCGCGCTCACAACGACGAAGACGAGCTTCCATACCCCAATTCATCGTTTGTGCCACGCATTCCATCTGCCCCCTCCCACGCTATCACAGTAGTGTACCTTAAACACACACGATTCTGGCTTTTTTTCTTTCTTTTTTCCCCTTCCATTAATTCTCCTCAAACGTGTGGCCATGAGATTGGGGGGACAGGGTAGATAGGCCGGAGCCGGATCTGCAAGGGAGTTCTCGCGTGGGAGGGCTATTTCCGTCAGGCGGGACAAGCCGAGGCCCGCCCCGTTGGTGCTTGTTTGTCTCCTGTTCTGTCCTTGCATCCCGGCACCCAGAAAACAACAACGACTGATCGTAAGGCAAAATAGAAAAAGGGAAAGGGTAGGAAAAAAAAATGTACACTTCATCCACTCATTGGTTTGAACCAAAATAAGTATTTCACCCTCTGCTCTAACGATCTCTGTATGGCATATATCCCGGTCGAGAGATAAAGCCAATGGCCAATAACGTTGCTAGAGTGGAATTGAGTGAGTGACGGGAAAAAAAAGGGAAGGTCAGAGCAGAGAGCATAGAGCAGATAGTACCGTGGAGCGGAGAAAAGCAAACGAGTTCCTCTAGGGTTACAGTGAGCGTGGCTCCTTACACCGGTTTATTTATTTTATCCATTACCGAGCCAGCCTAACAGCCTTCACCTACCTCTCCGCTACGGTACTCCTGCTCCTGCTCTCTCCCCCAACAATTCCTTACAACAGCCCTTCTCTTGTTATCCTATTCGACGACTCCGAGCTGGGCCTTGTGCTCTTGTGCTGTGTGGTGTGGTTTTCTCCCCATTCTTTCTCCACGAATATTACTACTAAGATACCTCCACGGCAGTCTTGGAAGACCGATCAAACTCTCCTCAATTCATCGCATCCATCTACCATCTCCTCAAAACCCATCACTGTAAACTGCCTTCCTCCTCCTCCGTAGTAAAAGGCATTCAGCAAAGCACTCCATTGCATACCCACGTTATCGACTATCGACTATCGACTGTCACAACCACCGTCCACTATCACCATCAACAACCCAACACTCATCCACCTTCCCTTTTTGCGCTACATCCCACATCACCTCACCGGAAGGAAGGAGAAAGATCAAAACAAAAAAAAAAAAAAAGAGAAGTCTAATTGAATCACCTAATACTATCTATCGTATCTATCCACCAAACCTTATTTTACACATACACGAGCTCCCCATTACAACCCGCGATAAAAATAAAAAATAGAAAAAAAAACAAACCAAAAAGGCAGCACACACATATGTCTCCCACACCCTTCAAACTCCCACCGGCACACACGGTCCCAACCCTCTCGACGAGAAAACACATAGAGATACTCAGCGCCCTGTTTGAGCCCTGCCCGGCGCTCAACACGCTCGCACTCGAGTACCTCGCCGCCGGACCATTCGAGAGCTACGACGACCTCGTCGGGATTGTATATGGGTTGCTGGCGGATCTGAATGGGAGCAAGACGCCCAAGAATACAGAATGGCTGCTAAAGATACTCGCGGCGCATCCGAGGCTGGGGGCTAAGAAGATTGAGAGTGAGTTGTCGATGGAGGAGCAGGCTAGCCTTGCGCCGGCCAATGCTGAGGAGGAGGCTCTCAAGAGGCTGAATGACGAGTATGAGAAGAAGTTTCCTGGTAAGTTTTCCCAAACTTCCAACCCTTTTTTTAACTTTGATTTTTACATTCTATTTTTCGCTTAATTCATGGCTGGCTTCATGGCTGGCTTGATGGCTGCCGTGGGTTTTGCGTTTCGCGTCTTGTGTTTCGGGCGGGAGGGGAATAAGTCTCGAGTTCTGAGTTTGTGGTTTTTGAGCTAATGTGAGGTTGTTTCTGCGAATCGGTAGGAATGAGATATATGTAGGTCACTGCCCGATTGCTCAACCCAGGTCATTACGACGATCACTCTAAAGACGAGTTAAAATTTTTGCACAAACTAACCCTTGAGGTAAAAGCACCTTTGTCAACGGTCGTAGCAGGCAAATCATCATTAAAGATATGGAAAAGAGAATCTCTCGATGGGATTTCGAAGCTGAGAAAGAAGAAGCCATCCAAGTGCCCTCCGCCCTTTCCTAACACCCTCCTCCTCCCTTCCTTCCTCCCATTGATTGCTGCCCCCCCTTCCCTATCTTCGTATCCCCTTCTCTCCTTATCCCCCACTATCACTACAACCCCCTACCTCCCTGGGTATTGGTACGAGGGTAACTAACATACAAAAAATTTGGAATACATGCAGGCTATGTGCGACATTGCTAGGGATAGAGCCAACAAACTTACCCCCAAAAAAACCGTATGAAGTACAAAAGCCACCGGAAAGAGTTATGACAACAACAAATAAGAATGACGGAATACAGAATTTGACGAATCCCCTCCCAATAAAGCGCAAAAAAAAAACGTTGTACATATCCGGAAAGCGAGCGAGAAAAAAGACTGAACAGAAATTAGAAAGGAACTAAAAAAAACCTGTTTTTACTTTCTCCCAAAAAGTTGGCTCCATTACTCCGCATCTCCCAAATGACCAGTTCCCGTTACCCCACTAGAAATATCAACACCACCAAGAGAAAGAGAAAGGAGAGAAAAAAAGAACACGAAAAAAGACATCTAACAAAAAACCCTCCCAGAACTTTTCATCAAGGTTTTTTTTTTTATTTCTTTGTTTGATACCCGATTCACTCATATGCCCAAGCCCATGCCCTGTCGTTGCCAATCCAATTCCGATTCGCTGGGAGGTGTTGGCGGTCGTCGATGTTTTGGGATCCCGTAGGGGTCTGGTATGCTCGATAAATCAGATTTATGATTTTTTTTTAAGTGCTGCGAGCTCTTTGAGCCCTTCAATTTTCGTGGCTTCACTATATATGCCCCTTGATCTAGCGGCGGGTGGAACTGGGCTACGTGATTTCGTTTGGGGCTCGATTGGGCAGCCGCTGCAATCCTTTCTCTGGATCGTAACAAAACAACAAATGTCAGATTAATATGTTCTTGTTCATCCAAAAAAAGAGAATATAAAAAGGTTCAAAAATCAAAGAGTGTGTGATGATGTCAGGCTCTTTTTCTTTCTCTTCTTAAGGCAAGCAAGTAGGAGGTAAATTAAAGCAATGTGGGATGGAGGAATATTGGATGGTTTCTTCTACCTGAATTGTTGCCTGGCTATCTCAACCTGCCGTTCCTGAGCAGCCCTCGCAGCCATAGCATCTCTTTTTATTTTGTTCAGTATGGCGGCCTTTCTCAGGACGTTCCGTGAAGCGGCTCTCGTCTTTGCCCATAACGCTACTCGAGAGCAATTTCCTCGATCGAGTATGTTTGTTGGGGGGACGGCGAAGGGTTCGCTCAGTCGCGAGGTGATAAGTTTCAGTCGTAACCGACGTTTTTTGTTGTAGTCACGAAAGTCACCATCCAGCCCATCGATGTCCGCCAGCGGTCGTGCTCGTTTTCGAGGATATGACGACGATGAATACGAGGATGATACTGTGGTTGCGGCGGGCAGTGGTGATGTAAAGGAGAATATACCAGGGAGCGGGGCAGGTGAAAACGAAAAGAAGATGGACGATGTTGATAGTATTGTTTCGTCAGGAGCAGGGGCCGGGGAAGCCATTGCAGTTCTTGTATTGTATTGTATTGGTATCAGTAGCGGTAGTCGCGGATGTTTGGTTGCAGTAGTCGTGGTTATCTCCTGTTTTTTCCTTGTTTTTTGGAGCCTTTTTTTTTTTCCCTTTGCCTTTTTTTTCTTCTTTCCTTCCTTCCTTCCTTTCTCTCTCACGTTGCCCTCGATACCCTTAGGTGCCTTTTTTGGTGGATATCTTTCTTTTCCCTTTTAGCCTTTCTTGATATCTCCCGAAAGTCTCTATCACATTCGTTGTTTTCTGGCGGGACTTAGGAGGGATTGGGGATGAACTACAGCCTGCAACGTACGAATGGCAGTGGATATTGGAAGAGAAAGCTTGTGGACGACGACGATGAAAGCTTAGCAGGGCCAGCAGCTGCTGTAAGTAGCGGTGTGGGGAAGGGCAGCGTGCAGACTAGCCAAGTCGCAAGCCGGGTGAGGTTTCTACTCACGGGCCCTCAGCAGACGCTAGAGTGACCAGCAAGGAGGGTCTGGTCGGTCTATTGGTAGTCTTTGGCTACTGTTCTTTTTTTTTCTTTTTTTCCTTTCACTGGCGATAGAGAAGGAAGATTTTTCTTCTCTTCTTGGTTGGGTTGCACACATAAAGGGTCAGAGGGGTCGTGTGCCAGTTTCTTCGCCTGGGTGGTCCCAGCACCGGCCTCGTTGGCTGACATTTTTGGTCGCCATTCGCGCTTACCCCAGTTCTTGCAGACCAGTTCGCTCTGATTATCTGAGACAGCATCTGTTCTGGGGCAAAATTCATTCTCTTTTTTTTTTCACACCCTTCACGTTGCATCGGTATTTCTTTTTTCCCTCCTTCTTTCCTTTTTTCCTCTATGCTCCTTCTCCTTCGTTCGAAGTTCCCCGGAATTACCGTATCATGATGGGAGAGGGGGAAGGAAAGAGAGAGGAAAAGACGGTAACAAATCAATCACGGTACACATGCAGTTTAACGAAAAGGAGCGAAATTAATGCATGTTGCTTTTTGCTCTCTGGAAAAACGAGGAAGTGAGGAGCGATGTGGGAAAAGAAAAGAAAAAAAAGGTGAGGGGTGTCGAACAAGGAAGGGGTTAAGTGGGTGCGAACAGCACACACAGGAATTGATGATACTGTATCTGTCAGCATTTTGTTTTTCTGTTTGGGCGAAAAAGGGAGCGTTGAAGGGTTGAAGGATTCCCACAGAAGGAAATCAAAGGGGGCAGCAAAAAAAATGGTGCGTCTGCCAGCACGACTCTGAATCAGGCGGACACACATTCGGCTAACTGCGACAACTGTTGGCCCTGCTCTGGATTCGAGGGTCACCATGCAATAGATTGGGTAGTGATCGGTTGCTTGGTTACAAGTGCTATCCCTGATGTTTTCGTTCAAGACAGGGATTATTTTGCTGGTTAACATAATTTAACCGTCCACTAACTTTGTCATCGGCACTTGTACTCGAAGAGAGCAGAATGAGATGATACGGTATCATAACTATCCGACCATTTGGGATCAACCGCAGCGATTGTCTATTGAACGAACCCTTTTTAAGCGATGCCCCCTGGTACCGTTACCACTCGAACGGAACCAGTTTGGGGTTCCGACATCCTTCCCGTGCCTGCAGATATTCGAAGTGAATAAATGGCCAATTGGTGTCCGCCTGGATGATAGGCAAGTACGGTATTCAACGACTCGAGCACTCATTTGACCACTTTCCCAGGTCTCCCACACTTCTTTTCAGGTGTTTGCGGTCCTGTAGGATATATCGAGTTCATCTGAATTTCTGCGGCCTGGATCAAGTCGCTTCCACCCTTCCTAACATCTGACACGTTACTAATAACTTCTACATGACGTCTCCACTAAACTTCCAAAGAGGGTCACAAACAATCTGCCGGAATCGAAAACTATTCCTGACCCACAGCGCAAGGGCAAGGAACAATTGATCGAACGGACAAGAATATAGTTGGCTGGTTAGCCTTAAATAACTGTTCAATAACTTCTTACGGGAACCTATACGAGTACTAGTATATGATGCCCTAAGCCTTACTTGTATCTCGGGCGTTCGACTACCTTTAATTCTTGTCCTGCACATCGAATACTGTACTCGAGCAGATATCATAGCGGCACATACCGTATGAGAATCGTGGTCCTTTGCTCAGATCCTTATAAAATTGAGTGTCTTCGTGCAGGGTTCTAGTCTCCGCTCCAAGACAGGAGGTCCCCATAACGCCAAGTATCGAGGGAAAAAGGAAGAGAGAGACAGTGTGGGCTCCTGCCAGACGGCCTCTGCTCTTATTAACTTGCAAGTGCCCGATAGAAAGTTACCGAGCGGTTAATACAGACTAACCTGCGAAATAATCCCGTCTAATTACTTGTACTTGTACAAGTGCGAGAGCATTTAGTCTAGCACGAGTACGATTGGTTGCTCGTTGAGTCAAACTTTGCCAAGGGGCTGCCCAATTTGACCTGAGAATACCGGCACAGTACAAGTGTCCAACATTCGAAATTGGGCTGAATGTCTCAACGGCTTAGGGGGTACGGTAGCGCTGCAGAGGCCCTTGACCATGAAGAGGTATGGTGCCGGCACCTCGTGACAACCAAATTTTCCCAAGTTTTCAATGAACAACACCAAATGCCATTATTTTACTTATTCCTTCAATAGAATTATTCTAAATCATCGAAAGAACATTATTAGAGAGTGGGTTTGTTCGAAGCAGGTGGTTCTTGCAATAATGGTTCTGAAAGGAGAGGCAAAATTTGTGTAGGCTTGAAGTATTGGCACTTGAATGGAGAAAAATGATTTTGCTGAGTAATATGAAAAATATTACTTAAAGTTGCAAGGTCACTTACCATATAAGGACTAGTGTCATGACTCAGGGTGGCACAGAGGGTTGATTACAAGTGCCAGGCCAGAAGGTTTCACACATCCGTGATCTCTCTTACAGCGCCAATGAAATAAATAACAACAACAGTGCCACGTCACAATTCGAGTTTTGACCAACAGGATCCTTGGAATTTATCTCACAAGATTTTCAAGTCTTTAATTTACTTCACAAAGTTTATTAAAATTCATCAAGATTTATGTGGAAAATCTATCTCTTTTATCTATTCTTTTATCTTCTGAAGCTTTTACACATTTTGGTCTTTCAGGTTTTTATCAATTAAGCAATGGTTTCTGCTAAGAAGAATTGGTTTTCAGCAACTCAGGTTGCAAGCAACGGTTTGGCATTGGGTATGACTTATTGCTGTATTCAGGAGTTGGAGAAAGAGGCCTCTAGACTGCGACACCATGTGTCGGTATTGTCTAAGAGACTGGATAAGGGGAAGTGAGTGGAAAAGGGAGTGGGAAAGAAGGAGATTGGGGTTGTAGGTGAGAAGGTGGCGTAGGGTGTGGCTGAGGTTGATGGGGCGTCACCAAATGCAAGTGGCGCTTACATGGCTAATGCTGTGGCTAGAGCAGATGTGGTGGAGGTGGTTGTGAAGATTGTTGAGGTGGAGGCTGAGAGTGTAGCGAGTGAGGAGGTGTAGTAGGTTATGCCGGTTGTAAGGCTAGCCAAGGTTGTCTCAGTAGGGGTTGAGAAGAGGGGGAGGGTGATGGTGGTTGAGGGATTGAGAGATGAGGATGAGATGGTTTCAGCATGAGTGAGGTGAGGGCTGTGCCAGTTGGGCTAGCAGGGGTGAGTGGTAGGGAGGGTTTTGGAGGCAGGGTCCCGAGAGGCCCTAAAAATTACTTTGGCGATGGGAACAGGGGTTTTGAGAGGGGCCGGGGGAACCCAGGGGTTGATCTGAAGCTTGATCCTATTGGGAGAGGGTATTGTCAGGGGCTTATATCTGGCCGTAGTCGGTTTGAGAGAGGGTATTGAGTGTAGAGAAAGGGGAGAATTGGCCAATGATTTCTTTGATGACATGATTGTTTTTTTTTGTCTTGGCAAGTTTTTGCAACGACCCAACAAAGCAACTGCACTAAATAGTAACCTGTTGCTGCTAGAATTCAGATAAGAGTACCTGGCCAAAAAGATATCGTCTGTAGTCGGAAGATTTCCTGTTTGGAACTTGGGGACAAAAGGTGTGGATGTCAGATTATTATGTTTTTCATATTTTTTCATATCAGTATATGATTGAGGCCTGGTGAAGTACTTAGTGGACACGCAGGTCTTAGGTATGGGTTTTTGCTTCTAACTCGGTTCCAGCTAGTGGTTAGGGGTGGATTTCTTGGTTGATTTATATCCTGGACTATAACGGGTCTTTGAGCATGGGTTGGGATAAGGTTGAAGTGTATTATAAAAAGGGCAGACAGACTGAACTGCAACAGAAAGCCCATAGGACTTAGTAAGGCATAGCAAGCATGGCTAGTATAATAATAAATTGAAAAGTGATAAAAAAAAAAAACAAAGTTTTTAGACATCCACCATCTCTCGTATAGCCTGAATTTTTGTAACAAAACCTTCAGGTAAGATGTCACATTTTGCAAATTTAGGTTATATGGTCCACTTTTGGCTTGCCTATGATGGGTTCAATTGTGCAGTAAGTGAAAAGATTCGACAATTTTTGAGTGGCAAGAGGGCCAGAGAAGAGCTTGTTGTCTATACTCTGATGCAATAAGAGAGATGGGAGATGATACCTTTTGCAAGTGTTATAAACTACAGTACTTTCGCTATCGTCGTGGAGAAAGATGTTTTTTTAGTGTTAAGATTGACCTGGTCCTCAATTAGGGAGGGTGCACATGGGCCCGTGAGAGGAATGGAAGAGACAGGATTATACTATGTTACAGAGAGAGACTAAGGACTAACTGGTCTGTATGGATGATGAGAAATTATATAAACTCACCAGAGTATGAGAGAAAGTCTTTCAGGTTCAATGTCAGTAGGTGTCATGATTTTGGATATTGGATTTCATGAAATTATGTTACGCAAACATCATGTCCTTAGCAATTTTTCGACAGGGTAGAGCTGCATACACAGTAAGGTGTAAGGAAGTCTGCAAATAGTGGGTTCTACAGAGTCTGTAGACTATAAAGAGCTGGGTTAAGCTTGAAGTTCACAATTCAGGGTTAGTTGAGATGGCGTATGGATAAAAGGGCAGATATGAGTATTTTGTACAGAAAGTTCATAGAATTGTAGGTAGCTTAGCAAGGTTAATACAATCGAACAGTTCAAAAAAGAAAAATCAAAGGTTTTTCACGCACATCAAGGTGGCTGACAAGCAAAAATTGTTAGAAAATTGGTCAGGTCACAATGAGATAAGTATAAAATTATTTTTATTTATTTTTATGAAACAATATTCATTTTGAGCTTTCTTTGCTGAAATAAAGCATTTGCCCAACCTAATCAGGCTAGCAGAAAACCCACATGCATTCTAACAATTTTAAAGTTTCTAAACCAGGCCTTGATGTGACAAACTATAACATTACTTACTTTTCCATTGCCTGCCCTGCCTAGACTCTCCTCTTGGTATAGTTCAGTTCGGATGAGTCCCTCAACTATTTTCAACTTGTCAAAGGCCAATTAGTAAAGGGATGATTTGATTTGTTATACATTCAGCTCAATTGTATCCCAATCCTGACCCTAAGTTGGTCGATGCTTTCTGGTCCTCATTATTTAGTGTCTTCAGCTACTCCACACAGTGATTTCCATCCCTACCTTTGGTGCTACAGTTCCATCTGCCACACTCTGACGAATTTCCTCCATCCAGTAGCTTCCTGTTGTATCCACCCCACTCTTTCCAAATTTTGGGGGTTAAACCAACCCACCCTACTGTTTCCAAAACCCTCTAAACCTTCCACCACATCCTAACTCCACCATCAAGGCTGTCATTCCCACCAAACCTCCCTCATCCTCCTTCAGGTACCGTTACTATACTCAAGTATTGTTTATCAACTAATATTCAAAGAACAAATTGGGTGTTCTCATACTCCAATACTTGCAAGGCACTTCCATTAACTCCAAAACAATTGATATGTGACTAACAACTGATACTGGTGACTTCTCCTAAACTAGTTTCCAATCAAGTTGTTAGTGAACAAGATGCTGTAAGAAGAAATGCAGAGTATTCATCAAGCAACCCAGTAGTTAACCAAGCATATCTAATTTCTGCAATTCTGAAGGCATTTTCCATAAGAAGTCTCTCAGACAACCGCCGGTAAGGCCATTGAAGCCATCACGAGAATACAACCCTAGAACCCAATAGGACAAATCTCAGTTTGTGACATGTCACAAGAAGCAGGGAAGTAGTTGTAATAGCAATAGAGGTTGTGTGCGAAAACTTCTAGCCTGTGTCTTGTATCCTGTAAACTGCTGAAATATTCAGCCTTATTTAAAATATTGAACACTAGTCTATCTGAGTAACTATGATAGGAAAAACCTGGTTGCTTTGTTAAGGTATAGTACACAGAATGTCACGAAATCTGAATTCCCCAGTTTGTCCATTGTGGAAACGACAAGGAGAGTGTAGATTTACTCTCAACTACTCTAAAAGGCGTGTGTTTAACATTCCAAATGGGGCTGAATGTTTCAGTAGTAGAGGGTAAAACATGTTATGTCTTCGTAGACGATTTCTCCAACCGTCTAAGTGAAGGAACTTAGGGTATTGCATTAGTCAGATACTGCTACCATTTGAACATCTACTTATCAGATAAAAGAAAACACAAGAGTGGTTACCTGTTATGCAATATAAGTAAGTAGCATTTCCAACATCATATAGGAATAAATTCTATATCAGTGTGGAGCTAGTATCAAGCCCAGGATGATGCAGTTGTCTGATACAGAATTAATTATGGGTTGTGGAGGAGCCTTCTGGGTACTCCTGGAGTGGGGATATTGTAATAGAAGTAAAGGGCAGAGTCATGTTGTATTAGAGCCTGGGTGCTAAGCAACCACCACAAATTAGAGAATGTTTTAGCTATTACTGGCTTTCAAACTAGAGTGAGCAGACAGTTTCACTCTTTAGAATATCAAGTTCTCAAAGTAGATTTACAGAGTGTACTTACTATTTAGTATAAAATTAGAATTGCAACTATGTAGACTTTCTCATCTAGTACCTAGACTAACCCAATTATGTTTGCCATGGTAACCCCTTCTCAGTGTATAAGGTGTAGCTGCAGAGTTATAGGTACTCAGAATTTTGAATGATTAAGTGGTGAATTAAGAGCTCTGATGAGATTGTGAGCAGAGTCTTAAAGCATGAGAGATAAGATTATATAGCAGCTAGCATCTAGAGGTGAGTGTGTATAGCAACTTTGTCTCCTGACGTATCTGATACAACTGAAAATAGCTGTTAAGAACGCTCCTTACTTATATCGCCTAACAAGTAATGACTCTTGTCTGATCTTCATCTGATAAGCAAGACATATATCTCTATAGTATTATTATGAAGTAATAATAGTGGTCGCGACTATTCTCGGTCGGATATTAGTAGTTGTTGACTGTCTTGCAATACCTCTTGTACTTCTTATCCTGTTATAAACTTGACTGAGCGAGGAATGGTTTCACATGACTAATGGTTATGCGTCGCAGGTTTGTGATTTGTTTCACATGACTCGCACTTGCGATGTTATTGTTATAATGTTATTTGTTGATGATTTTACATGACTCAAGATTGTGGTTATATAATGTATAATATATGCACATAACTTGCATTGTGAGTTGTGGGTTTCAGGTCTGTGACGCAAGTTGCGCGCATGACTTGTTATTTGGATTATAATTGGTTTATGCATGTTGCGCAAGCTGACTTGTTGAAGTCAGCTGATGGATTTAACACATGACTCGCTATGAGTCATGAGGTCGTGTTACTCAAGAGTATGAGTTACCAGGGTTAGGGTTGTGGGAGGAACACCTATGTAAATGGACTGTGACTATTGGGTAGTAAGTTACAAAGTATCTCCTCTACACACCCAGCAATTGAAATCTCAACACCAGAGATTTATTGTAGGATCCTCCACTAACCCTCTTGGTCCCCCTTCCCTGATGCCTTCTTTTGCCTAGGAGGGCCCGTTTGTCTCCTTCCCACCTCTCTGCCCTTCTGATAGCCTTGTTCTTAGGCAGGCTTAGGCTAGGAGCTGGGGCCTTCGTGTCTACCTCCGTCTCCACTTTTGCTTTGGACCTCCTCTAGCATTTTGCACAATCGGCAACCCTTCTTTCTACTTTTCCGGTTGGCATTTTGGTGTCTGGACTTCTTACGGAGGTACCTCTTTGTTTTGAAAGCATGTACTACCCTTGATGGGGAAAGCTTCAGTTTGTAACATCTCGGTCCCGTCTTCCGCTTCGGCTTTGGAAAATGTTCAGCTATGGCTTGCTAATCTTCTGCATCTAGCGAGTTGGCTACCCCTCCTTCTCCTTTTTCGGTTTCGTCCAGTTACTCCGTCATAGCTGCAATCCTCCCCTAGCCAGCACCTTACTGCCTACCCTCTGTCCTTTCCCACGGTATCCTTTACGGTTCGCAACCCTTGGCTAATCTGAGGCATGGTATTACACTGCCTCCGTACTCAGTATCGGATCCTTGGGTTGGTGTAATATTTGCTGTCGCCTATATTCAGGCATTAGGCATCCTCTTAGCCAGGTCGCTTAGCCTGGTGGTTGAAATTGTTCCAAAGTGTTGAGATTTTCATGTGTTGGATCTTCTATTATTTCTTTGATTTGGTTCAGAGTTTACGGCAATTGGTTTTCCTGTTGTTTCCTGCCTTCATGTTTGGTGGTTTCCTTCTTCTGATCTTCGGAGGCTAGGCCGGCTACGGCAGCTTAGTTTCTTTTAGTAGGTGGGTTCTGTCCTGCGTGCGAAATGTGTGTTTGGTTCCATACCAGAGGGACTTGGGATAATCGCTATTTCCTCAGGCACCGGGATGGATGAGGGTTGTGTTTTAGCTATAGCTAACGCTGCATGTATGGTTGTACCTGTAGAAAACAATGCAAAACTGATGTAAAAACCAAAAACAAAAACAAACCATCTGGTAGTTAGTTCCTCACGCAACCATCTAAGTACTTTCTCATACTATTAATTCAATTATCTTTACTATCACGATACTTGGAAACAAGATAAGTGTCTCTTAGAAATGCTTGACTGCAAGATAAAAGCAAGAATGTTCGTCTATCAGAGGTAGTACACAAGAACGAGGAAGTGTTAGCTGCTGCAAGTATTGCCCAGGATAGAGGATCGTTACTAGTACATATTCACTAGTCGGATAAGAGGTCGAGGTATACACTGGTATTTTAGTAATAATCGTTTTAGAGAGCATGAAGTAGTTTTATTTCATAAAGTATAAGTAGAAAATAACAGTAAATAGTTGCGTAAAGAAATAACTATTCTCCTGTCCTGCGCTACTTATATAGTTCTTTCCGCAACTGCTTAGTCATCCAAAATAATACTCATAAGTCCCTATCGTGACTCATGTAAAATTATAATATCATATAACTTATTCAAGTTATTTCAAATAAACAACTTAAATCAGATATGAGTCGTACTTGACTTATATGAGAAATTCCATAACCAAAATATAGTCAAAGTGTCAAATACCCAAAAGCCGGGTTTGTAACAACGGCACCATACCTCAGATCGCATCTAACTTCAAGCTCATATGGTTATTATATAGTGTATTCTGATGCTACAGTGGTGCATCTGACACAAAGTAATTATTTTGCTGATGTATCTAAAACTTGAGAAGTATGTAGCTATGTTTTTATAGATACTAGGCAAATGAGTATCAAATAGGGATATTCAAGAACAGTTCCAACATAGTGGGAATACAGTTAGCAGGTAGTTCTTTTTTTATATTATTTCTCTTACTTTTTTTATATGTTGTTTTACTTTCTTCTCCTTTTGTTTATTCACTACTAAATTTAACAAATAATCTATATTAATTAATGAAAATTATTGCAGATATTTCTACAAGATTCTGAATATTTTTGTTACTTTACATGTGTGCATTTCAGCAAAAACTGATGAACTTCCAGGTTGCCACAATTCAGGTCAAATAACTCTCTGCTTTCAGTATGACATAGAGTAGCTCTTGATGTTCTTAGAATATATTTAAATTTAAAATTGGGGCAATAATGGCTACATAATGTTCAATTAAAATATTTTCATAAAAAGTGTTTTTTGCATTAAAAAATAGCCCTTCTCAAGATGCCCCTACTAAGTACTGTTCAAATATTTCTAAGAGTACAATCTGTTGGTATTAAAGATTTTATAAAGTTGTTGCGTTTGAAACTATTTAACAAACATCATAAAGCTGCATCAAAATTTAATACTCCAGACCTAATTAATATACCCTAGCTTAAAGTACTGATATAATAAACAAAATTATTGTTGCATAGAATTATATAAGTCTCTATTCTGATAGTTTACAATGTTATATTAATTTTTCTTATTACCTTGTGGTTTAGTTATTTTAATTTGTTCATTGAAAAATTGTTTTACTATTTTTCTCAAAATAACACAGGTTGCTATGCAAACTAAATAAGGCTCTATCTCAAAACAACAAAAAAATAAGTTCAGTAGTTTTCCTAGAACTGCACTCACCTTTAGAAATAATCTATTTGACGAGTAACCAAATTCCTCTTGAGATAGCCAGAAATCCAATGTTCTTTTCCTACTTTCAGGATAGAATTAGTGCTATTGATAAGACTCATATTAAGGCACATGTAGTTAGATTGTCAATTGTACCATTTTGCAATAGAAAGAAAGATATATTTTAAAATATTATGATAGCATTCAATTTTGTCATATATTTTTGCTCTATATTAGCAAGATGAGAGAGATTTGTACATGACAACAGATTACTAAATAATGCAGTCATAAGAGAATTTAATGTTCCTGCAGGCAAGTAGTATCTGGTGAATGTGGACACTGCATTAAAGAGTACATGTCTAGTACCTTATCGTAGGATAAGATATCATCTTTGGAAACAGATTAATTTACAGCACAAGTAAGAGACACTTTAAGTTCAATTAATTTTTCTAGTACATTAGCAAAATGTATATGGCCCTCCAGGTCCACCAAGGGGGATTATGGTCCCTGTGGTGCACCCTGGTGCTCAATGGTCCACCGTGGTCCACATTTTCGGTAAAATTTTCGGAAATTTGGATCAGGGCGGATCAGAGTGTACCAGGTGGACGACGGGGACCACGACCCCCCTTGGTGGACAAGGAGCCTTCAGGAACTCCCTGGACGCCCCTCAGACATTTTCCTGATGTAATACAATAATATTATAATAAGAATACGAATTGGAAATCAATGGAAATAGGTTAGAAACCCGGGCCAAGGAAGAGCTATTTAACCTTTGATAGTTTTAGCTAAGAAATGTGATTGAGCAGAGATTTGATATTTTACAACATTTCTTCTTATTCTTCAAACTGTACAAGAGTATTTAATTGCTAGTGAGACTCCTACTCGCTACCCTCATAGTTGGGAAAAGCAACTATTATGTTCTATTTTTTTTCTTTTTTTGCATAATCATCTAGACTTTACAGATCAATCAAGACAAATCAACCAGTACTTCAGTTTCTCTCAAGGAATCTCAATCAACGTTTCTGTTTTCTGCCAAGCCTTTCCTCTTTCAAAAACACAATTTCTGATTCCCAGTATACCAAATTTCTCTCCTTGGCCAATTCTCCTCTGATGCAAGACTAATTGTTTTTCCAAGCTCAATCAATTGCCTCTGACATGGCTAATTCTGCTCCGATGTAAGACGAATCAATCTTCCTCCTTTGACCAAAACTCCCTTGCCTGCCCAATTTAGCTTTGATTCGAATTAAATCATCATTTCTGATCTCCCAAGTCTTTCTTGGATAACCAATTTTGCTCTAATGCTAGACAAATCTTTCCTCTCTACTACGTCAATCCATTCAAACCTAGTTTATTCTGCTTCAATTCAAGGCTATTCATATTCTTCAACCTTTTCAATTTTCCCTAATCTGACAACTTTAGGCAGCTTCTTGAGACAATTATCTTCCTTGGCTAAGTCAAGTCTACCCATCGGACCACTCATTCCTATTATCTTGTCAGAACAGTCATTCTCCATACCTTTGTTCTTCTCATTCTCTCATGGTACTAGTTGTATTTCTCAGGTTGATATATTCTTGAATCAGCCAAGTCATTTTCTACTGGATTAGGCTCTCATTAATCTAGACAGCGAAATCATGATTTTTAATAAAATAAGCATACTTGAGATGAGGGAGCCCCTGGATCAAACTATGAAGTGGCTGGAAGAGAAACTTACCAAGAAGGCTGCCACTGGGCAATTATTTTCAAGGTAAATCCTGCATGAATCTGAATGCACCAATATCGCAAATATCATCAGGAGAAATGCTTTTGTGGTACCTTTAATTTCCACAGAAGAAATAATGTTATTCTTACTGAAGCCTAAGAGTTGACTGCCTTTGTTTTCTACTATAAGCAATTAGTAAAGGTTAGACTAGCAGCAACTCCATCTATTATCCATGCCATTATTTGTCATCTCCACAGGCACGAAAAGCGCAATTCTTCTTCTATTTTCTGCTTCTGACAGGAGCTGAAGCAAAATCTCTCTCTTTATACAATTCAACCAGAGTTGATTGTGGATGTCTGACTCACTACACATTGTAGAGAGTCTCTGAAGGTCATTTGTGTTGGGTATCAGAATACTCTGTCCAAGAAGGGCATTGGAAAAGCCAAATAAAATTACAGTATAGATGAATCTGGTATAAGAGTTGGCTACTCAACAGGTGAGATCGTCATTGTTCCCACTTCAGTTAGATAGTTATATATAGCAAGTGCTGAAAAACGCAAGTCAATTACCATTATTGAACTTATATATGCCGATAGAAGCCTCTCACTTTATCCTGTTGTCATTCGTTCTGAGAAGAAAATAATCAAAAATTGGGTACATGATAATCTTATATAAGCTTAGGTGATTGCTATATTCCAAACTGACTACACAAATGAGAATATTGCCCTTGCTTGGCTTAATCACTTTATTAAGCATGTTGGTGCCAGTCCTATAGCCTATTAGCGTATTCTTCTACTAGATGGCATTATTGCATAAACGAAGTATGACTTCATTTTTAAGTATCATGAGTATTATATCATTCCTTTTCGGTTTTCCTCTTACCTGACACATGAACTTCAGCCACTAGATGTTAGTGCCTTTTGTTTCTGGAAATACTATCACAATAAAGCAATTTATAATGCTCTCTATTGTCTCAATATGCAAGATACCATTTTCTCCTTCTTCCACGACTTGAGTTCTATTTGTGAATAAACCGTTAAATCACATAGTATAAAGAATTAGTTCAAAGATTCTGGCATGTTCCTATTTTCTTACGACGGAGTTTTGAATAAGATATGTTATTACAATAGCAAGAGAGATCTTAAAGCTCATTCAGTTTCACATTCTAAAGTCAGGCTAAGCTCGGATAATATTCAAGCTCAAGCGCTATTGACAGCCTTTACTGAAGGCGATGAAACATGGGAGCTCCATATTCTTTCAAGTACCTATTTTGAGTGTGAGAAAGACATCAGATAATAGGTTGAGAAAGCAGAGACCTTTAGTTCTAACTCAAAAGTCAAGTTGCTACAGTAGGTAGGAGAAACTGAAATCTGCCTGGCTGAGGCACAGCTTCAGCAGGTATCTTAGTATACTGTTCAATCTCAAATTTGTAAAGAAGCTTGCCACAAAACTGAATCTGGTAGAGTAATTCAAAAGGAAGAAATTATTACTATTAAGGCAGCCAGACATAGAAAAATTGAACAGGATCAAAAGCAAATGGTAGTAGATATCAAAAAAGCACAGAATGATATTCAAATTGCTGTTAATATAGGCAAAGGCAGCCTTGAACTGCCGTAGAATTAATTCCTGAAAGGCTAAAGAGAAACAGAAGAGACAAGAGTGAAATGTTCAGACATAAGGAGGTTGTATTATCTCACTATAGATATTGATTCCAATCACATATCCAATAAAGCATCCTAATTCTGAAGACCTTGAAGCACTTTAGGCATTTCCTGATTTGTTGTACATCTTATTAATGCCTGAGCCAACTGCTCTCAATACTATCACTATAGGAGAACTACAACTTATTCCTGAAGAGAAGAAAGCAGGAGAGTTTGAAATTCTTCTAGAAAGGGAATAAGATAGTAGTTATTTAGAAGGTGAATATGAAAATCTAATTATTGAATCTGATTCTGATTGTTCAACTACATCTTGTAACTCAATTGCAAGGAACACAAATTGTATTACCTTTAATTAAACATTGTAACTTAAACAATAATACTCATGCTCTGAGTTGGAATCATTCGCCCAATTATGTAAGCCTTTCTGTAAAAGACAAAAGGAACAAATGGAGTCTAACACTTGCATTTATATAACGCTTGCTTTTCCTGGCAAGTATTTGATATACAAGTTATACTTGTTTTTGCCCTTACTTATTACACAACTTCATACAAAAAATAGAACTAAACAACATTCCCAATCTTAACTTAAAGGAAAAACCATTAGAACAAGAACCATTAGGAAATAGTCAACAGGTAATCAAGAAAGAACAGTGAAAAGAAAGAGATAATGCAAATATGACAGATATAAGAAATAATCTTGCAGAAAACATGTGATTTGACTATCAAACGTATTTGAATTGTAGTATACAAGGTTAATCTTATAAAGAAATAGGAGAAACAAAAGTATTAGTTATATTTTCAATTCATAAAACAATAACATTAAAACATATCATTATCAGCCCTAAATAAGGCAGTATGCAAATTTCCTGCCTTTATTACTGTAAATACAGTGACTTTTCTAATGTCAGCCAACAAGTGTGCTGCTATAATACATTCATTTAATGTTAATAAATCAGAATAGTTACTCTTCAAAATTCTTACTGCTAAGTAATTCTTTCTAATACTCAAACTCTTAGATGTATTACCCAAATACTCGAATAAACAAGCAATAGCATGCTTACTGCCATGTGTTGACCTCCTCTTTTTTACTTTTTAGCCTCTTCTATTTCTACCTAGATCAACTACATGTTCCAACTTTACCATTGATGGCTTATCAGCACTTTCTTTCTTTTCAGCATCACGACTGGTAGGCTTCTGCAACTTTGTTTGCTCTCTACTTAAGAGGTTGGTAATTTGACAAAAGCTGATACTTTTAGAGTGTTGGGTAGGGCCATCTTCAAAAGTATGATTAAAAGTATAATCCATTAGCCTTAATCTTGAACTGAAATATAGACTTGGTAGACTACCAGTAGTAGAAGGTAGTTTGATTAATGCAGCAAAGATACCAGTTTCCTGGATTCAAGTAAAAAAGTTATTAAGTTTATTGAAATGTAGTAAGAGTTTTAATCAAAACTTTTGAGCGTATTTATAAATTTATAGAAAATTGATTAGCTAGGAACTATAATAAATTACAATTAAAAATATTAAACTTACCAATATATATACGACCCAAACATCTTCTGGGACTATTAGCAGTTCTGTCAATAGATTCCAGCCAAAGCCTGAGTTCTGCTTTAATTGAAAAAACAAATCATAATCATACTTTAACATTTATCTGAACAATGGTAGTTGTAAAAGAAAATAATTTATAAAGTACGACTTAGAGCACTCTCCTTACTCTTAACTTGCTAAAATATTAATGGCTTTAGTAGTAACCCCACAAATTGTTGATTAACAGAATTGACAATTGTATTTCATGTTTCTCTCTTGTTTGTATTTTCATCTCTCTAGGGACTTTAGACATTGAACAACAGGATTTGAATCAAGCAAAATTCACTATCAGAAAACGGGACCATATTGGCTATTCGTGAGAAAAAGTACTGAAGATAGAGGAATAGATTTCTTGTAGTGAGAGAGCAGTTTCTGAAAGGGACAAGAGAGACATTGCAAACAGGAAGGAAAAGAGACATCATGGTGGGGAAAAGGTAAAGAGTTTTAGAAGTGAGAACAATATGGTTTCTGCCAAGGAGGAAGAGATGCACTCTCCTAAAGGGTAAACAAAGAGGTGTTCTGCTAAAAGGAAAGAGATGTGCTCTTCTGTAAGGAAAAAGAAGAGTTATTCAGCTAAAAGGCAAGAGAGGTGCTCTCCCAAAAGAGAGAATAATAGGTATTATGCCGAGAGGAAAATCAAGTGCTTTTCTATTAGGGAGATCAATGGTTATTTTGTCTAAACGGAAGAACCTTGAAGATGCTCTATCAGCAAAATATATATGGCTTTCCCAGTCTACCAAGAGGGATTATGGTTCCTGTGGTCTACTTTGGTGCTTCCTGGTCTACCTTGGTCCACATTTTTTGTATAATTTTCCAAGGGTTTATCAGAGTAGATCAGAGTGGACCCAGGACCACAGGGATTATGACCCCCTTTGGTGGACCAGGAACATTGACAACAACCGTGAATCACCATTCAATATTTTTCTAATGTCTTCCAAAATGGAGAATAATAGATGTTCTGTCAAAAGGAAAGTGAGGTGTTCTTCCGTAAGCGATAACAATAGCTATTTCACCAAAAGGGAAAGAAGGTACTTTCCTCTGAGGGAGAATAACATATTTTCCACTAAAAGGAGAAGAGAGGTGCTTTCCCAAAAGGGAAAATAATAGGTGTTCTACTAAAAGGAAAGAGAGGTTCTCCCCTGTAAGGGAGAACTATATGGTTTCTGCTGAAAGGGAAGAAAGATGCTCTTCCAAAATGTAGAATAATAGGTTTTCCATCAAAAGGAATGAGAAATGCTCTCCTGTAAGAGAGAAAAATAGATATTCCGCCAAAAAGCAAGAGAGGTGCTCTTCTAAAAGGGAGAATAATAGGTTTCCACTGAAAAGTAAAAGAGGTGCTCTCCTACAGGAAAGACTTCTACAGGAAAGAAGAAATAAGTTTCCAGAAAGGGAACTGCTCTGCTTTCGTGGGGGAGAGAGTGGAGTGAAGTTGTTTGAGGGAGAGTCATTACAGGTGGGGCGAAAATAAGGTGGCAGGAGTAACAAAATTGAGAGATCAGTGCCAGATGATGTTTTTACCGAATACCCCACTACAGCAAAATCTCATTTGCCTCTCTTTCTTTTAAAACAGCATTTTTCAATGGCTCAGTAAAAATGAGATTTCAAATATGATTGCAACTGAACGGACCCTTAGATTTCACCGTTGCCATTTTGCATATTCTCCACTTTTGCACCAAAATTCACACTGATCAATTCTTAAACCAAGCGTAGCCATCAGGTTTTCAAGTTCTGCTTTTGAAAAAACCACTAGCTTCTAGTGCTCAGTCTGGCCTACATGGTCTTGGTTTTTTTATTGTAAGTCTGGCAACATTCATGGGGTCATTAATATCTGCGGGCCTTGAAATCTTGGTACACATTTATCGCTTAAAACACTACACTAGAAACCCAAAATCGCGGGCTGCGTAGCTGGTGGTAAAACCCCTGGGCAAGGTTGTGACGGTGACGGAGCACCTTTTCTGGAACTTCTGACCTGAGGACAAGTGGAGCCTTGGGTGGTGCAACCCTCACTTTTAGCTTATCTCTAGGTAGATTATCCTCGTAGCAAACTGCGGTCAAAACCTGGGAGACTTACTATGAGCCTCAAGGCAAACCAAAAGTGACGGTTGCCCTAACTAAGACTCATTCATAAAGTATCCAATAACTGGTGTTTTAGGCCCAAATTCGATGATCTTGGCGCCTCTGCTTCTGGGCACTTTTCAAACTGGCGAGTAGGCTCTTGGACTTGTACCTCTTTCTCACTGAGGTATTGTTCGGTTGCACTAGAGAATTGGCCTGGGGGCTTGTACAAGTAGCTCAATATAATTGATTGAGCCTGCCGTGCTAAAATGGTTTTGACATGCTTGCTATCCTCCTCCTTCCCGCACTTTCCCACCTGAAACAGGAAACACTACGAGTACAACGGGCTATGCCCGTCTGACTTTTAGGAATATGAGTGATCACTTGACACGAGTACAGCTTATCTGCTGTCTTAGTGTTCAAAATTTGGGCTGCGTACAGTATGTTCTGCAGTGGTCCTTGGTGGCTTGGATAATCTGGGGGAAAATGTGGAAGTGATGGGAAGAAACTGGAGGCTGGGCTGTTGGGGGAATATTGCACCATCTACAAGTACTAAAAAACAAGCAATGCTGAATCACCACTTCAGGGCCGCATCAACCTACTCTTGCTTGCCCTGGTCCAGAGCCTTCAAGAACAACGTTGAAATACGGTTAGGTCCCCCCCTGCAGCTATTGCCATTACTAACAGAAAACGCCTTCAATCGATCGAGGGCAATGGCGAAGGATGTACTCGGATGATAATAACACCGTATCACTTTCCCCCTGCTTCACGGCGGCGAGTGCCTTCCATCCGGAGTATTGGCGGGAGCGTGCAACATCGGCTACGGTAGGTCACGCTTCTGCTCGATGGGCTGCATATATCACGCATCAAACTATTCAATCACTTTTGGCTATCAGTACAACGGTACAAATGCCTTCTTAAAAACTCTACAAGATGGCGCTCCTTCCCCAGCTTTCCTCAGGCTGGGCGCCTCCCAAACTCTACAGTATTTCGCGCACTTGGAGTTGAAAGGTCGAATTTTGAATTAAAGGATACAGGTCAATATATCGATGCATAGGCACAAATGAAGTTTCGGAATATCGCGCTCTCACTGTACTTCGCACTCACCGGGATTGCCATAGTGGGGGAACCCTTCCCATCACGAACAAGTTTCTCAACCTACAAATACCGGCACTGTACCAGCACCATAGTCTAGATTTCCCCTTCGATCGGTGGGGTGGTACAGCCAATGCACTGGTAGGAAGTGGGGAAACTTTTGAAATTTTGAGTGAAAGGAGCTCACATTGCACTTCGAAATTTGACAAAAGCCAAAGCGGAGCCCGTACGATATTTGGGTCGCAGAAAGGCTTTGCGTACTCTTCCAAAAGCAAGGCAGAAGAGAGAGAACGAAAAAAGAAAAAAAGAAAAATAATAATCGTGGGGATCATGAAGTTGATACCGGCAGCCACATATGCCTAGGTACACACCATTAGACTTCCACCCCTGTCTTAGATTCGAACTTGGAGTTTGTCAAAAAGCAATCTCCTGCATTGCTCCCTGCTGTATCCTGGTTGCCAAATAAGGACCCCAGGTGTAGGTTTTGAGGACACCCCACCACCACAGACTGACATTTGGTCTCCAAGAGGCATCCGTCGTCGGCAGGGACATCTCTGTACCGAAAATTCTCGGACGGTATGGTTCTTCCGTGTTACCGGTCTTTCTTTTAACTAAACATCGTTGAACTGAGGGTTGTCCCGGGATATCAGATGAACAGGGGGATGAGGGCCAACCATTGGCCCGTGTTCTGATAAAGTTCGGTGCTGGATGTAAAGTCAATAGATTCCCGGTACACTAACTCTCTTTGGTGTTGGATGGCGTTTGGTGCGTTTGGCTCTCTCCGCCGCTCCGCGGCTCTGCTCGCTTATTAGCATTCTTAGGGCTTCGCTCAGGCCACGCGCCGTGAGTCTGCTGGTAGACTAATCGAGAAGCCTTGATGCATATTGGTACTACTGTAACGGGACTCCACCCGGTCACACCCGGTAAAGAACTTTTGCGATATGTTCGCTGGACAATTTTTCCTCAAGCGAACTCTAACAATAAACTTTCCATCTACTAGTACTTTAAGGAAATGTACCGACGATCGGGGCAACTTCGATTCTGCATCTTTTCACTAATGATACGAGCAGGCGTTTGTACTACTGGTGCCGATTATTATAATGGCACTCCGTATACTTTGTGCTGGCATACGGTACTCGAGTACAAGCACCTATCTTAGGCGATGAGTGCTGGGACCCGAAAACAGGGGAATATTTTTGTATTGAGCTTGGGTGCGCATAGATTTGTTACCATACGTTTTTTTAGTCCCTGGTTTCGAGTTCTTCTGGTCTGGGACAAGTACCGGTATCGTGTTGATACGGTTTTGGAACTGCGATTCAGGCAGGAGTGGTCAGCCCAGTATGGGGGCCGCAATACGGTAATGGCAGCCCATGCAAACTGTTCCCACCTCAACCTTTGCCCTTCGAGGACTTATTCTCGTGTCATTGGCCAAGGCTCACTTTTGGATCAGATGCCCTCCCAACCAATCATGCAAGCCCGGTCGACTCTATTGGTTCATTGGGAGCACGTTTCGAGCCCCATGGGAACATGGTATTTCCCTGCATCTGATCTGTAGCATCCAATAAACCCATAAATCATAGTCTATTGCAGTGCGGGGATTCTGGAATGTAACCGAGGCGTTGCACCGAAAATCAACTCGGGTTCGGAAAGTCCAGATCGCCGAAGTGGAGGGCGATACAAGGTTAAAACAAGCTACAAGTATCACGTTGTGGTGGTGGTGCGAACAGCGGAATCTGGGGAGGGAAAGAGAGGACCGACGGCAAGCTTCACCCAGGGGATCTTTAGCCGAGATACAGCGACAATAAGGCGAATGTTAGAAACCTGCTTGCCTAACCCATATGGATGGCATTTAGGAAAGGGACTTTAGGAATACGGTACTGGTAACCTTGTTTGCAGGGAGGGAGAAGGCCTCTCTGCTTCGGATGGCCTGGGCCAGGGACTCGGCTGCGGAAAATAACTTACCGCGGCCAGCGGTACTCTAGATTAGCACTCTCTTATTGCTATGGTAAAGCAGTGGTTCTCTAGCTGTAACGTCGTACCTCGTTCCAGGGACATCCCAAAGTAGGTTATTTCACGACATACAAAAGGTTTGAATATTCGGATTCTCAAGTGTCTTACCTTTTCGCGTGTCCTCTGCTTTAGTTACAAACCTATATATTTCTATTTTGTTTTTGGTCTCATATTTTGCTTGAAATCCCTCCGTGGGACATCATTCCCGGTAGTTCTTAGACTGAGGTTTACTTGGGTGATACACAATCCTGTTGCAACGTTCCTCCACACGATAAGAAGCGATGACGAGCACGTCAATACCCGCACTCCCTTCGGCAGACATACCGGTATCGAAATCTGGGGCAGCGGAGAATCCTGCCCGAAACACTCCTTTACCCTCTCCTATAACGCCTGCCAGTGAACCAGTCTCTGAAAATGGGGGGGCAACTTCTTCCACTGGCGGGGATGGACCTCATGGTATGCCCCGCTAACCAACAAACTAACAAAGCACTAGGAGTTCTTTCTCCTTTCTGAAACCTCTATTGCGAGACACTGACGATGGTCGGGTTTTAACCATTTCTAGCATCTCCAGCAAGCGGCTCCCTACCTTCAAAGTTCTCGAAGCCTTCCACATCCCCTGCTCCTACCGCTGATCCCGAGAAGCTCCAATCGCCAAAAGTTAAGAATAAGGGAATGGGCTTGGACAACACAACTGCTATTGACCCATTAACGATGCAGATACTCCGTCGCACTGGAATTGAAAACACACTTCGGCAAAAGTTGCGTAAAGATAGCTATGATGATTCGATGGCTCGGAATCTGGGCGAGAGTGTGGGTGGGATCGGGGAGGGAAACGCTCCAGATGCAGCAACGAGGAATACGGATGCACAGCCTCAGGGTAGGGAAAAGAAGTCCGTATCCCCCTCTCGCGGAATCTGGGGAATACCCAAGGCTGACACCACGTAGGAAAGGCGTTTCTTTTCTCAGCCGCATAATGGGGGGGAAGAAAAAGGGTGGTGATATGTCCAACGACGAAGATACGTCCGAGGGAGACATACGCACTGAAGGAATGGATGCTCACGTCTTTTCTCAACCAATTGGGTATATACCTCAGTTTCCTGCACCGCCAAAGTATATTAGGGTGAGGAGCCCACGTGCTCTTGCAGCTTGTCTGAGGGTACTGGGGCTAACAGACTTCCTGCAGGTTCGTTCCCGCAATAAGCCGAAACGTGATTTCGACCAAACATTTTTGGCACAGGAGCTATACCGGAAGCCGGCCTACGAAGAGGATGGGAAGTTGGAGGCCGGTAGCACGGCCAACTTTTCACCATTGCCACCGGCACTCCCGAAACATAAGAGCGGGGCTATATGGGCTATGAAGTTTAGTAAGGATGGTCGATATCTTGCTGCAGGGGGGCAGGATAAGATAGTACGGGTTTGGCAAGTTATTGGTACCAAGGAAGAGAGGGAAGCCCACGAAAACGCGTTAAACATAATATATTATGTGAACACAGAAGACGCGGCAGGGGCTGGGCCCGGAGGAATATACCCTGATGGTAGCGGCGTACGGTTGGACGCCCCCGTTTTTCTACCAGAACCAATTCATGAGTACGCTGGACATACTGCCGATGTCTTGGATCTGAGCTGGAGCAAAGTAGGTGGCTCAAGAGGAAATGATTAGTCTACTATGCAGCTGCTAACAACTGGTAGAATAACTTTCTTTTGTCCTCATCTATGGACAAGACAGTCAGGCTTTGGCACGTGTCCAGGAAAGAGTGCCTCTGTGCTTTTCAACACAGCGACTTTGTTACGGCTATTGTGTTTCATCCTAGGGATGATCGCTTCTTTCTAGCTGGTTCATTGGATTCCAAGTTGAGACTATGGAGTATACCTGACAAAAGTGTTGCTTTTTGGAACGAGCTCCCCGATTTAATAACAGCTGTGGCCTTCACCCCCGATGGGCGAATGGCCATTGCAGGTTGTTTGAGTGGATTATGCCTGTTCTACGAAACCGAAGGGCTAAGATATAATACTCAGGTTCATGTGAGATCTTCCCACGGCAGGAATGCGAAAGGGAGCAAGATTACCGGAATTGAATCCATCACATTTCCGCCTGATGACCCAAATGGTGAAGTCAAACTGTTGATTACTAGTAACGATTCACGGGTCCGGATGTACAATGCTAGAGACAAGACCCTTGAGTTAAAGTTTAAGGGCTATGAGAATACATGTAGTCAGATTCACGCTACCTTTAGTGACGATGCTAAATATGTCATTAGTGGAAGTGAGGATAGGCGGGTTTACATTTGGAACGTCGGATTAGGGGAGACTGAAAAGAAGGACAAGAGACCGGTCGAGTACTTTGAGGGTAAGACGTTTATCCATTCTAGTCTCATAGGACAACTGTTAAACATCATGCAGCCCATCCCGCAATTGTGACTGTCGGGGTTATGGCTCCTACAAAGACGAGACAATTACTTGGGAGCTCGGGAGATCCGCTTTACGATCTATGCAACCCGCCACCAATTACCCTTGTTAGCAGATCTGATTCAGTTTCTTCAAAGAAAGAAACCGAACTATCGGCGGTGGGCAAGCTCTCGGAAGATGATCACGTAACTTCTCACATGCCGAAAGTCCTAGAGGAATCGCCCGCCTACGTGGCGAGATCGGCACACTCGGATGGGAATATAATTGTCACTGCAGACTATACTGGGCGCATCAAAGTTTTTCGGCAGGATTGTGCTCATGTGAAACGCAAGAATGAGTCTTGGGAAACATCGTCAACGTTTTCAAAGAAGATTGGGAGTGGTGTATTTGGGGGAAGACGGAGAAACTCGTTGTCACATGGCTCTGATAGAATCCTTTCTTGGAGACAGAGTATAGCCTCTAGTGGGAGCTTGGATGGCTCGATTGGGGGAGGGAGATTTGGTGATGGTGGCTCTAGTAGAAACCGAAGCATCTCTCCCCGAAAGTCAATGGGTACCCTATCAATTGGCTCGAATGGGACCACGGGTCGGTTCGTGCGGTCAGGTAGTGTACGTTCAAGAGCAACCTCAATTGCAAATGACACCGTGCATCAAAGAAACTCGGAAGGTGGCACGGCTAACGTGAGGAGCCCCGGAAAGTCGGCTCTCGGGGAAAGGGAACGGCCAGGAAGTAGTGCAACAATGCCAGTGACTGGCAATGATCGTATGATACAGGAAGCCAACGCAAACTTGGCATACCAGAATCCCAAATATGTACCCGCCTCAGGTGCCAGTACTGCCGCCACAGCAGCGACTGCAAGATTGAGACGGGGATCTAGGATGACGACGGGCTCTGACGACAGTGCGGATGAGGTTTTTAGCAGCGACGGGGAAGGGGGCGAGAGTGAGAGCGAGGCAGTCAGGTGTAAAAGGTTTGTCTAGTTCGTCTATCTTTCAAATCAGTCCAGCATCCAGATCTCCACCAGTCTTTTGGCTTTTTTTTTCTTCTCTTTTGGGGCCCCAACGATCATTGACTGATCCGCGGGTTCTGCAGATGCGGAGGGACATCCTTCAAAGCTAAACAATCGAGAAGGGGAGAGCATAAACTCCTTTGCATAAGGTGAGTGCTATATTATGAAATCCACGATAGTTTCTGTCCTTTCTTTCCCTCTCCTCGTATTGGCTATACCGCGCTCGGGTTTTGATACCCCGATTCTCTCGATCACTCTAATGCCCCACACATTGAACTGCAGCTAACCGAGTGGAAAAATCGATATAGGTGCAACTCTGCACCATAAAATCACGCAATTGGAGTTTTCTGTTTCTTTAACCTCTTTTTTTCTGCTCATGTATTGATTTTGATTCGTTATAGTAATTTATTTATTGCTGACCTGCACCGGCAGCTGTTCTTGCTTTTTTTTTTTTTTTTTTTGCTTGCTTTTGCTTCATCCATTCACCCGGTTGGTGCTACTCGGATAAAAAAAATATGTTGATCTGATTTGAACGTTTGTCCAACTGGTGTTTTACTTTTTTGTTTTCACTTTTTCACTTTTTCATCTTTGCTTCCCTTGCCAAAAAAAACGGTTTGCCTCTCTCGCCTTTTTCTTTCTTGCTTTTCCCTCGCTCTACTGTAGCATCCTTTTTCTTGCCTTACCCATACATACTCCAGGCGTTGCGGGGACTGTCAAACCAACGGGGAAGTTTTTTCCTCTCTTTTCTGCACCCCTCCTCCTCCTCTCCTCCTCCTCCTCCACGTGCCCAACTTATTATATTATAATATTATGATATCTCATTCCTCCCTTTATATCAAATATATATACAAATACCCACGATAAAGTTAGTGAGCAGCTATTTGTGCAGAAATGTCTCCCCTGGCACTTGTCCTCGTGGCGGGGAACCCGGCCACTGTCACGACAGCCGTACTTCCTCACTCACAGCGGCATCCTGCCCTCCCGGGCAACAGGCTGGGCTTTAATAAAGAAACTCGGGCCTCGCGAAGGATCATACGGAGCAACGAGGTATGATACTAATATAGAACTATCGAGATCCGGGGTAGGTTGACGGGGGTGTGAGCACCCGTACGAACGAACACCCGAGTACCGTACCGGTACTAGCAGCCCCCCTTGAGAGCTCAAGGGTTGTACTATCTGATGTAGTTTATTTAATTTGCAGTTTCAAATAGTATTTGTAAAAAGATTTAGATGACGTACATTATGTAGTAGCAGCCAACTTTGGTTGGTTGTTGTATTATAACTAGAGGCGATAAATGGCATGACCTGGTAGTCAAAAATTCTGTACCATGTATGGAAGGCTGTTTTCCATTCATCCTCCTCCTTAATTCGGATATGTTGATAGGCATGTTTGATGTCAACCTCTGGGTAGTATTGGGCAGTTTGAATTCTGTCAAGTGCTTCACTGATAAGAAGGAGTCAGTATTGTTTCTTTTATAAAACTGGGTTGAGACTATAATAGTCTACACATAGTGGAAGACTACTGTCCTTTTTCTTAATAAACAAGATTGGTGCTCCAGCGGAAGAGGATAATAGTCGAATTCAGCCTCTTTCGAGATTTTCCTCTTGATATTTCTGTAAAACGTCCAATTCTTTTTACCTTAAGGGGTATAGTTTCATAAAGAGGTCATTTTACCTTCTTCTAGGATGATACAATGATTAATTTCTTGATGAGGTAGTAGGTTCTTCCTTTCTCTTTTCTCAAATAGGTCTAACTCAGCAAAAATACTACTTAGCGCCCGGAGCATCCTGTGCATCTGGCGCACCAAGTGCACATAACGTCTATCACAAATTAGGACACAACTACTACTGCTCCCTAACTCAGGGCGCACCTGGAGCAATACTTAATCTTCCAGAACGCACCTGGCGCAACACTTAATCTTTCTGAACACACCTGGCACAACACTACATCTTCAGGAGATAGAGTCAAGGGTATCTCCTTTACCCACTCCTGACCTAGGTCACAGTACTGGCACGGTAAAAAGGTCTCTTTAAGTAGTCTTCTATGATATTTCTAATTCTACTAGTCTAGTCAAGTGATCTAAATACGGGTGTTATCTTTCTATAGTTCAGGCACTCCAAGGCTCTGGCACTTCAGGGTATCTGGTTGGATCAGTAACATCATGAATATTCACCGCGTAGAAATAAGCCTTATACTGGCATGTAGCTGGCGTTGAGCCCAACAATCTCCAGAATACAGAATTGAAATCCGTTGACCGGTAGTGGAGTAATCTGCCATTAAGTAAAATTCCACCAGCTAGACACTTCCACAGCAGAGAGCCACTTCCTGAGTTTTAATGTGACAAAGACGTACCTTATACCGGCGTGTAGCTGGCGTTGAGCCCAACAATCTCCAGACAAACAGAGTTGACATCCATCCTGCGGTTGTGGAGTAATCTGCCATCGTGTAAAATTCCACCAGCTTGACACTTAACACACCCTCGACAGAAGTCAGCGATTTCCTGAGTTTTGATGCCACATGGATCTACCTTATACCGGTGTGTAGCTGACGTGAAGCCCAACAACCTCCAATATACAGAATCAAAATCTGTCCTGCGGTGGTAAAGTAATCAGCCTTCGAAATCTGAAATCGCCAGTCCTGTAACTTCATGAATAATAGTCAGGTAGGGATGAATCCTATATCAGTGTTTAGCTGGCGTTGAGCCCAGCATGATGCAGGTGTCAGATTCAGGATTGGTCTCATGGTTGGGGAGGAGTCTTCTGGGTAGGTCAGGAGAGGGGATCTTAGGCTTGGTGTGAGAAGAGCAAAGTGCGGCTTCGCATCGTGTCCAAGTCTAAGTGCCGAGAAACTACAACAAAGCAGAGACTGCTATAGATATCACTTGCTTTCAGACTTGAGTGAGCTGGCATTTTCGCTCTCTGAAAGATCAAATTCTGAAAATAGAACTAGAGAGTATCGTTAGGGGTATAAAATTAAAATTAAGACTTGAGTAGCGGCAATCTCACCCAGCGCCCACACTAACCGAATTATTATTGCCAAGGCTACCCCTTTTCCAGTTATGAGAGATGGGAGCAAAGCCATAGGATACTCTGGATATTGAGTAAGTGAGATAGGGTACTGAGGATGGCAACTATGTCTCCTGACGCACCTGGCACAAGCGAGTATCGCACTCTACCTTCGGGTGCACCTAGCGTCAGGGATGCAAATTCACCATATCTTGTAATCTGATGCAACAGCGGCGCATCTGACACAAGGTAATTTTTTGCTGATGTAGTTGTAACATTCTTTGGGGATTCTTTGTTTGAGATATTTTGGTTCTGCTCTCTTAGCCTTTCTCAGAGTTATTTCGGTATTAATGAGAGTGGCTACTAGCAAAAGTTTCACTTCATTCTATTTAAGAATTCCTGTATCTTCTTTTTTTCTTTGTATATTGCAAACAGCCAGGGCAGTTATGATGCTATGGTTGGTCTCTGGCACCCTGGGTCATTGTTTGAACTTCCACCAGGGGAGGAGTGTTGATCAGGTAATCTTTCCTAGTCTTCTGAATACATTGGCTGATGGTCTATCTTGTCCTTTTCCTTGACTTTTGCTTTTTAGATTTTCACTCATTATTGCCTATTTGGAACTTCCACCCAGGTGGGAGTGATGACATAAGCAATGGCTTATGTAAGCTATGTTTTCCTGTTATTCTAAAACCTTTATCTGTACTTTCAATGGGTTTTAGCTCTGCTACCTCTGCTAGTCTTTGGAGCCAGATTATTTCTGTGATGAACTGTATGATCCTATCTTTTTTATGAATCCTGTAATTCTGGTGAGAAATGTTTGCCAATAGGACTGTGATTTCTCCTATACAAACTGAATTAACAACTCTAGCATTTACTATAAGCCTGTAATTCTTTGCTAGCCAACATCTTGTTGCTGTAGCACTATAGACTCCCTCCGGCAAACCAATTCCTATTGCTGTCTTTATTAGAGCTTGGCCTCAAGCTGGTACAGTGAAATCTTCCATACTGTATAAGTTAGTCTGGTAGCTTGTTGGGCTCTTTTGGTGAGTATGACTGCATTTTCATACAACTTTTTGACAAGAATTTCTTCCTGTGTTGGATTGTTTATACTTGGTATAAAAATGTCTTTTTCTAGATTTTCTTTAATTGCTTGTTTTTCTGGTATTGTATATATCGATAGGGATTTGTCCAAGAATATATTGCTATATAATCTACTATCAAAAGTAATGTCTTCCAGGCGCAGTTGATTTTTGGGTTGTGATTTCTTAAACAAGTTGTGGCCAGGATTCGTTCATGTTTTTGTAGGTCTGTAACAAGAAATATGAGTTCTTCTATCTGCTATACTATTTATCAGCAAAAAACAGGCTCCCCCTTATGCCTTCTTTAGTAGAGTGTTACATTTTGTTTAATTGCCTGGATCCTAATTGCAACATTAAAAATCCTCTTACATATAGTTAAAAATACAATATTAATCTTATTTTCTGTAAAATATGAGGTATATTTATCAATAACTGATGGACCTTTGACATATTATATTAGCAAAATGTATATGGCCCTCCAGGTCTATCAAGGGGGGTTATGGTCTCTGTGGTATACTGTAGTACCCACTGGTCCACCCTGGTCCACTTTTTCTGTAAATTTTCAAAAATGTGGATCAGAGCAGATTGGAGTAGACCAGGTGGACAATAGGGACCATATCAGCAAAATGTATACGGCCCTTCTAGTCTACCAAGGGGGGTTATGGTCACTGTGGTCCACCCTAGTGCCCCCTGGTCCACCCTAGTCTACTTTTTCAGTAAAATTTTCAAAAATGTGGATCAAGATGGATTGGAGTAAACCATTTGAACCATCTGAAGTATGGGGACCATGACCCCCCTTGGTGGACCAGGAGCGTTCAGAACCTCCGTGGATCCCCTGCAGACATTTTCCTGATGTGAGTTGAAGAATTTGAGTCAATAATATTCAACTTTGGTATATATAAAGGGCCTGTGAGTTAAGGCTAAAAATGGCTCATATTTTACAGAAATTAAGATTAGAATCTGCTATTTTAGTGAACTAACAGGTACCATCAGGATTATACTGGATTACATGTGACTCATCAAAACGTCAAACTCCATAACATAGCTTCACAGGGCTCTCATTCATTAAATTATTTTTTTGCTGATGTTGATATAGGAACATCAGCCCACAATGGGTGATTGGCCCAGCCCCACTCACAATTCCATCAACTAAGTAAATGGCCCTTGGGGTCAAAACCTTTCTCAAGTGTCTATTGTAATTTATAGTAAAACTATAATCTATAAACTCCTTGGCGGCTTCAGAGTTGATCATGTGATTTATTGAGACTTGTATTTTTCCATTGTGGATGTAGATTTTGATTATAATATAATTTGATTGAAGTTTTAGGGTTGCTTTATTTTTGATTGCCATTCGTAAATTGAATATACTGATGTTTTTTGCTTGTTTGTCCCTCAGACCACCTCTTACTGAGAACTTTCTTTATTTGAAGTCATTGGTATGAATTTTTTGAGTTCTTCTATTTTCATGATTCTAATGCTAGGATTTTTGATTCGTTCTTTTGCTTGGCAATTCTTAATAATGTGTCCTGTTTTTGTACATTTGAGACATAGTCCTTCTTGATCTCTCCTTCTGAATTCTTGTCAAGGCAATCTTTGGTATATCTGCTAGTTTAATGCATCCAGATCGATGGAGTCTTCTGGCATTGCAAGCAGTACTGATTGAAAAGTTTGATTATTGTTTCTTGGCTTAGCATTGTGGTCAGGTGATGTTCCTTTTTTTCTTAAATGAGGTCAGATATTCATTGTATTTTCCTGGTAAATAAGGGCCTGTATGGCAAAAATGGAAGAAATGGCAACTATTCTGTTGTGAAATGGTTTGACTTGGAGAAATGGTTGTCACAAACAGTAAACCATTTCTACAAGGTAACAATTCACTTACCTTTGGTGTGAAATGGTACAGTTGCTATGTTGTGCCAAACGGCCATTCCGTTTACACTTTTTTGAAATAGAAGAAAACAGTTATTTGTATAGGCAAGCGGAATGGAACTGTCGCATCTGAACCGGCCCTAAGCCACTTTGCTAAGGCTTTGGCCTTAGCACATTTTCTTTCTGTTTGTACTTGTACTTGTAATTCTTTTCACATGCTCTTTTGAAGGCAACTTAGGAGGGTAAACTTGAAGTCATCATATTCTGCAACTGTTTTTGTAACTCTCATCTCATGACATAATTTGATAATATTCTTGTTACCCTGTCTCATAGCTTTGATCTAGTTTCTAGATCCTTGCTTTTTATCCTTATTCTCAAACTGTGCTTTTAGAATCAGCAAAAATATTACTTGACCTATCTGTACATCTGATAAACAGAACACACAGGACACACAGAATGGAAAGCTTTACTCAGGACGAGATGTCAGATTAGTATCGCATTCAGAAGATTGTTTATGTGTTATTCTGTATTAGTACGTCTTTAGGAGAAGGACCCAGGTGTCCTATATGAACTGACGACATGTGATCCTTGCTTCTTGCCCCCAGATGACATCAGATAACCTGACTGTGCTTTCTGACGCCCTCTTGTCATCACCCAAAGTCTAGCCCCTTCCACCTGAAGTTCTTATCAATACTCCTTTGGTCTAAATTTTTGGCCTCTTAGTAAAGGATTCAGATCCTTGGTTGTTCTCTTCAGATGCATCTGCCTGGTGTCTCAATACCCTTACAATCTCATCTGATATCATACTCCTTATTTCTAATAGTCTTTGAATTGCCTCTTCATTCTTTACATCTATTCTACATGCTGTCTCGACGTTTATCTCATTGTTGTGCTCTCTTTCCTACTTTATTGCGACATTTCATTTTATACATTTAGGTTATCTGAACATTCTGTACTAATATTTCTCGAATCTACATTCGATAGTGTTTGTTGTGGGACAGTACGGGGTGGGATTTATCTCAGTCGCCCGGTACTTACTCTGGCCCTAGGGCATAATCTAGTTTTTTCTCTTAGGCCTGTCATATATGGGCCCCGGTCGGGGTATCTGGTGGGACGGGGATTTCTATTTTCCTGTTAACTGCCTAGGTGGTCCCTGTTCTCCCACACCCTGCCTTTAGCTTTGAGCGGAGCCCTACTTTCCTCCATCAGCGAGGCTTTTTGTGACACAAATATTTGCTTAAAATTTTCAATTATATTGCATATTTATTATCCTGATTCAACTATTCTAATAATGGACATGATTATTGGGCAATTAATTCACCATCTAGGACTCTACATAGAGTACTAATGCTAGTAACATAATTTGGACTATGGTTCTAAGGGTATTATTCTGAGCGTATTATTCTGCACTTATGGCTCTGAGTGTATAACCTTAAGTTTACCATTCTGTGTTTATGATTTTAAGTATCACACTAAGAATATAGTTTTGCATATTCTGTTTTGTGCATATGATTTTGGGCGTATAGTTTTGGGCATATGGTTTTGGGCGTATGGCTTTAAGAGTACAGTTTGGGGTTAACATTTTGAGCGTATAACCTCAAAGATATCATTTGAAGAATAAATGTCCACTCCGACCAGTGAGTTGATTGAGCAATTTGATTATAGGCTAGTATAAGTATTTTGCCGATGATTGAAGTGTGCAACAGTGTGCTTTAAATGACATGGTAGCCTTGTTGTTAATACTAAATCAGGTAGGCTAGTGACTTGTCAGTCAGATCGCCCTCGCAAAGCCAATCTATTTGTTAGAAGCATACATTGTCCTGATTCTGAAAACCTGGTTGTAAATACGATGACTAAATAGTGGTAAATCAAAATATATTGGCATGAGGAGACAACTCATCTGAATATGTCAGGGGAGTGGGGCAGTGTATTGAGTTGAACTATGAAGACTGTGCAGTGGAATAGTTCTATCCTAACACTAGATCTGTCTGATATTCTATTCTGAATAGACTTGGAGTATTGAATTCTTAATATTTCATATCTCAGATACAACCAATACTTAAAAAAAAAGGTGCTCGTTGTGCTGATAGAATTTGTTAGCAAATATATCAATACAGGATATACTACTATAAGAGTTCTAACTTGATAGATTTATGACAAGTTCCAACCAAACAGTATCTATAGTCATACTACTGCAGAGTAAAATGCAGAAAGAACTCTGCTTGCAAGTAACTCAAACTTTCTGGCTTATATAAATACCTTCTCTTCAATTCAGTAATGCAAAATCTCCTTCTCCAAAGTCACTGAGAATACCCATTGCAGTCCATCCACATTTAATATCATGAGAGTCAAAGTGTGGCATGGTAAAACCATTATGCAAGCAGATTCAGAAAGTGAAACTTTCCTGGATCTCGGTTTTGAAGAACTTGGCTCAATCATCTGGGCAATGTTGAAGTAGTTACTTATAGCTTTGTTGACACTCTTGATCAACTGCATCAAGTAGTATATGTTGTGGTCGGGTTAATGTGCTTAGGAATACAAATAGGCAACTTTGAAATAGCTTCTGATGAGTACCAATACCGCAAATATCATGACTAAACACACTTTCCTTGCTATAATGTACTAGTTCCATCTAGATTCTCAAGTCGTAAACGCCTGCTTGAGCACATGGTGGCCACCTGTGGTGAGGATTCAAAAGGAGCCACTTATCATACTCCTTTTATCTGGCATCCTTTGGGAGTGCAGGCAGAATGATTTCAGCATAGTCTTCAATGTTTCAGCAAAGCGCTTTAGTATTTTATTGACCAATTTTGTCATGTAAACAAGCTTTAGCCCCAATCCAAAGAGGACAAAAATCTTTGCGAAGTTCTTGTCCAACGCAAGATAGAAACTATGTTCTTGGAGAACGATTCTCCCAAATATTTTTACCCATCTTCTGAGTACTCTGAAGAGTTGCCTTCATTTGGGACAATGGGGGCACAGGCTCATTGCGGTCTACTGTGAGGAAGACCTGAATTACATTTTCTTTTTGAATAATTCAGCATTTGTTAACATTATTTCAAGCTTTAAGACATTATTGGCAAAAATACCTGTACTGCTGAAGGTGTGCTTGAACATAACTTGACTATGTTCTCAAGCTTCCTTAGCGTTCTCCATTAATTTGTTAGAGAGCTTTAGCTGAATAGCCAAGAGTGTTTTCAGCGTTTGATATGAAGAGAAGTAGGATGCTTGTTCTTTTTGACAAAAGTTGTAAGGAACATATTTAAGAGGGATGATATAGGAATCCTCAGGAGCTCTAACATTGCGCTGTTCTCCTTCAGGATGGTAGTGTGGTAATTTTAGCATTCCTCCTTTGGTTCTCATCGGTGTGAGCTTATATTTTGCAGAAAATAAGCTTAATATTGTCTTTTTAACTATAACTAATGGGATTTTTAATATTGCAATTATGATCCAGGCAATTCAACAAACGTAAAACTCTACCACAGAGGGCACAAGAGGGAGCGTGTTTTTTTGCTGATGTGAGCTCATTGCTGGAATAGAACGCCATTTTGATGATGAAAATTCCAAATTCCAATCAGGCAGGATAATAAGGAAGAGTGCCTGCTCAACACCTTAGTATCCAGATCAAGAACTACTTTTAACAGCTTCTCTGAAGTACCTGATATTTGGAAGTTTGTTGGCTGACTGGAGCAGAGTCAATCCCAATAGTTGAGATGGCTGAGGGCTCACGCAAAGAAGATGGCTGAATCTTCATGTAAGAAGATGGGATAGAGCTCAAGCAAGTAGAAATAAAAACAAACAAGCCTCACTTAACTTCTTTCATTTTCTACTCGAGTACTTCTATTACTTCGTCGTTGGAAAAACAATTTCCTCATATTGTACAGTTGCCAGACACTCTTCCCAAACTGCCCCCTTGGTCAGTTCAACCCGCCGTAGTCTAGTGTATAATTTTGAGAATAAAGCAAGTTTGATCTTATTCATATTGTACTTGTTGACGTTTTAATTTTTGAGCATATAATTTTTCTGTGCATATGATTTTGGGTATATGATTTTGGGCGTATGATTTCAAAAGACTATGCCCAGACCCATGAGGTCTAATTTGGCTTAGCATCCTGCTTTTTGGCCACAAGAAGGCATAGCTTAAGTCAAAGCAAAAAGCCTCACCCAACTTTCCCCGCTCTGACACTCTTTGAGTTCTTAACTATTTTACACCAAATTAACCTAGCTGCAATGAGACTTTTTCTTTTCTTTCCCACCGGTTCCAGAACGCTTTCTGGTTGAGTCCAAATGGCAGCATTAACATCTGCCTGGCCCCTTCTCCAGAGTACTTGTTGTACTAGAAGTGAATCAGCATTTCCTGTTTGGGCCTCTCTCTCGAAACAAATCTCTCCCTGATGGCCAGCTAAACATTCAATATGACCACATTTGTGTTATCTGGTTCGTCATTATTTTCATGATTGCTAATTTCTTCTCCACAATTCTGAGGCTCCTCATATTCAGATCCTTCCTCTTTCTTGGTCTCTGCTGCAATATACATATTAATAGCACTATCTCAAATTCTTTTGATATTACTTGATTCTTCAGAGCCTGCCAATTCACAACATCTCTGCCCTGAGATCATGGAGGGTTGGAATATCGATATTCAACCAAGCTACGATCAGGGTGTATACGCCTTAGCTCGCTTCCAAATACTTGTCTGCTATCTGGATTGATGAAAGACCATGCTGTGTTCTTCTTGTGTAACTTATTATTATCAGAGATACAACCATTTTCTGTCATGGTATCTTCCTCCTTTCTATCAATCCAACATTGGTAATCATCCTGTGCAGCTATTTCTTCGAGTTTTTCTCCTTCCTGTTTGCTATGCTGACCAGCTAGCTCTGTTTATAATTCTTCATGCTCTTACGATTTCAACAGCATTGATGTTCGAATTGTATTACTTTTCAATTGCGATTGATAATACAAAATCAAACCACTTGCCATGCTAAATACCTGCTCCACTCTAATACCTACTCTTTGGACTGTGCGAATATCCCTAGCCATCTGAGCTAAATTGGGAAATCCCCTTGGCTTTACCTTCTACCACTTCAGTGTATTTACCTCATCAAAAATTCCTGCTAGGCTATTTTCATGCGTGGAATCTATGTCTTTGGTCGCCAGCTTGGGAGGCTCATTCTCAGAATCACTTTCAATATAAGCAAGTACCTTACTAACTGCAATTGCTCTCTGTCTTGATCAGTAAAGCTGTTTTGATCGGCTGTTCAGACTGTTCTATGAAATAGGTGCATCAGGGGCCTGAGCATTCATTGGGCCATAGTAAAGATCGTAATACTCTATGAACTACTTTCTATATGACTTCTCAAACTCAGCCTTGCCACTGGCATTATCAAAAACCCATTCACGAAATAGATTAAGTTTGCAAAATAGATTCAGACAAGTGTTAACGCTGAATAAAAGACCTTTTTTTTTATTTTTTTTATTTTTTATCTCAAGTATATTCGGTTACAACCACTGAGGCCCGAAAACTATATGCAGCGCAAGCTATGACAGAAAAAAGCCCCACAATCCAACCCGGCGCCAGTGGAAAAAACCATCATCCCAAGACCCTCTGGTCTGGGCCCAACTGCACGATCTCGTGAACAAGAGAGAAGTACAAAGCTGGCTAAGCGGATGACAAAGTAAATCTCCAAAACCCCACGAGCAGGAAACAACTGAAAAACCACTTGCCGTAACCTCCTACCACCTAAAAAATCCAAAACCCGTCCGAGGACGACGAACAAGGAGAGCAAAGTCTAACCAATACAAAATGAAAGGAAAGACAAACAGGAACACCATGAGGAGAAAACCCAACTGAGACATAGAATAGAAAACTACACTTAAGAACTCAATAGGGGGCTAGCCATCACCTGTTGTGAAACTGGGGCAATTATAACACGAAAGAAACCGGAAAGCAATTACATCGATTCCAAGGAATTGAGTTAGCCCAAGGAGGTAGTGCAATACCATGGACTGCCGTAACCAAGGAGAGCGACCATGGGCAATCGCGAGGGGCGAGTGGAGCTACCAGGGAGTGAGGATACCAGCCAAAAGGAGTGACCGGAACCGACCGTGAAAGCCGAGGGTGCCACCGGGACATGGGAGTGGCTGTAACCGAGCCACGGGACGAAACGACGAGACGTGGGGAGGGGGTGGAGGGCAAAACTACTCGCTAGAAACAACGCAAACAGGCCATGCCTGAATGTTTTCCGACCGAGAGATGAAAGCAAGTACCACAAAGTTACTAACCGAAGCTTTCCCCAGCGAGGAACAAGCCAACAACCAAGGAAGTACTTTCACCGAGGTCCGGACACCGTAACACCGACCGTAAACACAGAAAGAGGTAAAGCTGACCGTGGGCAATCGCTCAGCGAGGCTTGGGAAAGCGGGACAAGGAAAGGAGATGAGAAGGGGCTTCAAACAACACCTAGAACGACGCTTTCTCAAGGCGAAGTCATAGGCGAGGGAGAAGAAGGTAGTGTCATCACCCCCCTAGGCAACGAGGCCATCAGAGGAGGGGAGCGGGAGGGGATGGAGTTGACGATAAATTCTCATGGTGTTGAGATTTCAATCGCCGGATGTGTAGAGGAGATCGTTCGTGGCTGAATAAAAGACCTCTGAGGCTTTCTGTTATACCATAGTAAGAAGCCGCCTTTAATTTGGCTTTCAGTAAACCTTCACGAATATCAATCTTCCATTGCATTTGTTTCCATTTCAACTTTGCAATTTGCATTTCCAAATCATCAAAGATATCTTAATATACTTGAAAAACCTGATGAATTGTAACCCCACATGTTTTGACATCCATAATGTCCAAACTGTTATGGACTAAAGTACTTCCAAGATGTATTCAATCTGCTTCCACTCTTCTGTGATTGACCACAGAGGCGAAAACTCAGGATAGGTTTGTAACCAGTCCTTTGTGAATTCCCGGAGCTGTAGAGATTTCTCCAACTTATTTTGCCTTGAGTATTATCATTTTTGACATTATAGAGGAGTGTGGTTGGGATCTTGACCCTGTCACTCTGTATTTCAATGAAGTGTGGCCGTTGCGGAGGTAAAGTTCCAACTTCAATACTCATTTTCCGATGCTAGTGTACATACAACTTAATTAGCAATATGTCTAACTAATGATATCTCATCTAGGACTAATAGTAGTATGAATCTGTACCTATGCGTTTGTGTGTATAAATTGGCATGTATGTCCTTAAGTATTAAAATCCGGGTCAGGCAGGAAGGAAATTATTTTATCTCTCATCTTGTGAGAGCCATTGTCTAATCTTATAACCTTCATGATATAATCCGCCTTCACACCAGACAGTATCCGACAATCGCTTGATTTGACCTTTATCGAACTCATAAATATGCCAAGAATTAGCTGAATAATATAGGCCACACAGGAAATATGATTGGCAAATTGAGACCATTGAACTGATGATAAACTCCAGGCTTCGTTTAAGGCTTCTGCCAGTGTTCAGTTATTGCATGCACTATCAGTAATAAAACTAAGGATTCTCTCCTGAATGCAGTATTTGACCAGTACCATATCAATTATCCCTGCCATCTTAGCCTCAGTATGAAACCTCTTTATCTCCTCAAACCCAATCAGAAATCCTTCCATTCGCCAGCTATCGGAGATCCAAAAAGCCACAGTTGCCAGAAACACATGCTTGTTTGGTGAAGTCCAGGTATCGGAAGCAAGAGATATGTTTCACTCTGTTGGTAGACCTGTTCGAATATTGTTAACTGTAGAGTTGCCAAGCCGTTTCAAATATCTTGTTAATGTTGTTGGGCAGGAAATTTCAACATGTGGTCCAAGGTACTTGAAGACACAATGTAAGATGTAGTTGTTTGAAAAATTAAATATGAGATTTGTTGCAAAAAAAGTCTTGAGAAAGGGTTTTTTGAAATTGTGTTGATTGAAACCTGCAGGTATAGCAAGATCAATAATTCTACGTCTATTCCTTACTTTATAGCCTCTTAGCAATTGGGTAAAATCATCTGTATTGCCATAACTTTCATCCTGAGCATCAAATTCAATAAACTTTCTGGATTTTGACAAGCCAAGAATCTTTTATGGTTATGCATTGAGCTAGTACCTGTGCCACTTGAAGGAGCTAGAACTTTTTTACACAAAATGCACATTATTCGGGGTATGCCTATAATATGACCTAAACAGTCTGCAAATTGTTGAAAGTATTTCCACATCTCTTCTCCTCAAAGATCAGAGTTCAATATTATCTTCTTCTCTCAAGCATATTTTGCAGTATATGCTATATATCCTCGTGTCTCTTGCTGCCACTCCATCTAACTCTCATGATATTCTTTGATATAGAGATAAAGGTTTCCAAATATCTTAAATGGATTTTTGTCATCTGCTGGCAATGGGGCGAATGCTGGATGGAGCATATCCCAATTATAATCTTGCTTGCCAGAGGGTAGTAAAACTGGATCAGAGTGCAAGGGTCTTGTGAAACTTGAAAAGGGTGCTCAAGCCATAGCAATCAGAGGTCTTGGAGTTGGTGTTACTGGGCCTTCACTCCCGTATGGACTGGATTCAACATAGAATAGAGATAATGATAGAGGCTTTTCATGTGTAAGGCTTTTGTGAAATTGCAAAAAGGATATACAGCTTCTTACACCATTAGTGTAGTAGCTCCTTTGGCTGCCCATTATTGAAGAATCTGCTTGTGAGGACATACAGTGGAAGCAATTTTGACTGTTTATAAAGTAGAGGTCTCTAGACTGAGACTCATACTTTTTTATAAAAGAACTACCAAAGTGGGCGTATGAACAAAGAATATAAGAAGCTGGACGAGTTGTTAAGCCTAGCACTTGTGCTGGCATGTATTCTATAATTCAATTTCTTTACTTGCATATGTACCTTTGGGTATTGGTGCCACTGCTTTGAATTGTGTATATAATATTTGTACGTATAAATTGTTCGTATGAATATTTGTGCACACAGTTGTACATAGTTGCAAATGAATTAATTTTTCTAAATACCTGTTCGCTATAGTCAAGCTCAGCAGGAGCCATATGAATTGAAAATCCTGGTATTCACCACTGTAGTGGCTGTGCTTGGGCCTATGGCAATAGTCCAAATCCGGTATAGAGTCAGCATACTCTGTTAAGCTTCAATAAGGTGTAACCAAATTGACCCTTTATGACAGTCGACTAATATCAATTGAGAGCTGTAATACAACATGTTCACCCCTATGCGGCAACCAAATCTTCCAATTGAACTTGCAACTACAGGGATTATATTCCTCAAAGCTGTTTGAAAGATGGAAAGCTGGTTGAAGGGGAGGAAGTGAGTGCTGGAATACAATGTAGTAGCCTGGCCTCTCAATGCACTTTCAAGTAATGAAAGGTGATTCCTAATTATACACAATTTATATAAATCGCGCATTGTCTAATGTAATTATCCTCCTCTAACTATGCTTCTAAAACTATCACACCAAGCCTATTACTAGTACTATCCACTTTTCGGTCTCCTGCTATTTACAGCTAGGGCAAAGGTGATTATTTCAATTGTTCAAGTTCCAACAGAGGACTTTCTGACCTGGACATTTGGTCTTGACGAATCCATTATCTTTTACACTATTTCCTTTGAAAGAATGAAGGCCGGCATTTTTTATGAGCTGTTTCTACGTTCCATCTGAGTCAAGGCTCTAAGGAATGCCCTCTACTAGCACTATTCATACTGATTGTGAGATATAGACAAGCCTTGGACTAATTGCCAGTCGCCATGAATAGGACGGCGGTACAAGCTTGAGCTGTCTGGATTTGGGTGGGCAAATAGTGGTGGAAAGGCAGTCAAATTAGTTAGAGGTAGGCAGATTGCTGGAATGTGGGAACTTGGGACTCAGGAATCCTGGGATATCAGACAGGTATTGGAGTTAGGGTACGAGATTAAGGGTCAGGTCTCGAGTTTAGAAAACTTTCAGCAGTGTGATTCAGGCCGTTGTGTGATAAAGGGAAAAATAGTCTGGCGCTTAATTCCAGACTTAGATTCTTACCCATAGCTTCTGCATTCTGACATTTCAGCCTTTCCACCAGGAATATGCTATTTAATTGTATTCTATCAAAAAATATTGTATAGATTGGCTTAAAATATAAGTGGCTGCCCTTGATGAAATCATTTTATAGTATTTTCCTACCACCAACCCTCTTGGTCCCAATACCGTAGTACTATCTCTCTACCTCTCTACATATCTGTCATTGATTCACATCATGGACACAATCAGGAACACTTTTGTCATCAGACGAACTATACTGGGTAACAGTAAGCTGGATATCGTTCCACTCCCCAGGCTTCGTGCAACAGCAAATGCTTCAGCTAACCATAGTTTCTTTGAAGTCAAGGGCTTTTGCCAAAGCTCTCTAGACAACTACAGTAACCTGGAACCAACCTTGATTTTACATTCTTATCTCTAGTCTCTTTCCTGGGGTCATCAAGTCATACACTTTTATTATAAGTCAAATACTGAGCAATATTCATGCTTTGCTAATACAACTATCGGGCAGATATCATGTATTTTGTGAAGGCTGGAATGTATACTCCAGTCTTGGGTCAGATGTATTGGTTGGTAGTCAAGATCTATGAGGACAGGTTGGAGAACGTAGAGCTGCAGCGGAAGGAGATGGTATATGGGTTCTTGGACTGTGATAATGCAGAATACGAAGAGATCCTTGCTGTCCCATGGGCAGGAATTTATATCCGTGCAACCGTGCATATAATGAAAATGATATGTAGTGGTAGTCCTAGTTGTAGGATTGTTATGGGTGTAGTGCATTGTGAGATTGTGGATTCTGATTCTGGTTCCGAGATAGAAGTCTACTCTGCAAACTGTCGAGATTAGCTTCTGCAAAGGAATGTACTTGATTGTTTTCTCACATATTTGGGTTTAAATTCCAATTAAACATAATCAGTACATGTCTTAAGATGTATGGTCTTGGGTGAATAATTTTCAGGATATCACTATAGGTGTGAAGTTTTACCTTGCCATATAGAGGGACAAAAACCAAATTATCTCAGTATAACGAAGCTGATGTAGGCAACCAAACAGGTTTTGGTATAAAGACCTTTAAAAGAAAAAAACCATTTTTAAGGCAGATATAGAAGTGTAATAAATTATCGAGATTAGGAAAAGTGTGGTAAGTGTATATCTTGGGTATACTGCCTTTGGCTTATGGCTTTGGGAGTATGCTTTCGGCATGTGCTTTCGGCACCTGGCTTTCAGCGTATGGATTTATGCATATAGATTTAGGCCAAAGCAACTACTGCAATATACATCATAAGAAATGTTAATCTAGCCCAGGGCATATTATTGTAAGAGATTGTGGCTAACTTCTTGACTACTATCCCATTAAGCTGCAAAGAGCAATCCAGCTCACTTAATCTTAGTAAAAACAAAATGCAGAATCCTTTTAGAAGTTAGGAACTACAACAAATGTAATTAAATTGTACATAAGTGTCAACTTTGGAAGTTCAGGGCAGAAAAAGAAGAAAAAAAATGTAGAATGCAGAGCAAAAATCCAAATGAGTAAATGGGGTGAGGTACTTGTCAGACATGAGAGAAAAAGATATAGGGCAACTATACATCCAAAGCAAGGAAATCATAATCGGAATAAATGGTAAGGTGGGGCAAGCTAAGAAGGGGACAAAGATAAGAAGAGCAAGACATATAAAACTTAGGCACTGGAGTAGGGAAGGCAACAAGGAGATGACTGCAGAAGACATAGGTGGAGTAGAAACGCTTAATTCTTGGGCTTCTTTTTCACACAATAAGGAAATGGCTAATGAGTTATGTCGAGGAGAGCTTCTCTATCCATCTCGCAATCATTTCTATTTATCTCTTCAGACTCAGTTCCTTGTTCCTTGATGTCTTCCCTAGCGGCCACTTCGAGATCAATGATAAGATGAGCTTTGCCAGCAATTAAGTGCTTTCTTATAGTTACCATGTGTTGGATGCTGTCCTGTTGATCTTCTGAGCTTGTGAAGAAATCCTTGGAGGTTATAGTCCACCCAAGCAGCCTCTCTTCAATCTCTGGAGTGCTAGCACAGAAACGGTATTCTGCTGCCTTACCGTAAGGCCCACTGGAGGAAGATGCAGAGTCAGGACAATTGGGTCCTGCATTGTCTTTTCCAAGCCTGAGCCAGAGGTTTCCCCTGCCTCTATTATATCGACGTCCCCACTCTCAGAGCTGCTAATTATGTGAGGAGACCTGCCCTGCTCCTCTGCTGCCTCCTGGTACTCGTTGTAATCATCATCGCCCTCATTCTCATTTTCATCCTCATTGGTCTCCTCTTCCCTGTAGACTTAATCAGAATCCTTCTAGCCATTGCTATTCTCCTCATCAGAATAGTACAGGTTGATGAAATTGACATCTAGATCCTCTTCGTCCTCCTGCTATTCTTTGTAAACCTCTGCGTTGGGCAAAAGCCACTGAACTGGCATAACCCAGTTAATTAAAGGTCTACCCATTTTGTTGAACTCATTCTCTCGGACTGTCATGTCCAAATTCCCAGCTATATCATCCGCAGTCAAATATTATTCAAAAGTACAGTCTTCTCACCAGGTAGGAATTGAGGTATCTGTTTGAGCTAAACAAGTTTGAATATTTGTAGAAGAACTCTAAGCTGACGAGACAGAGTTTAAAAATTACTTACTTGGCTGTGGATTATTAGGGCAAGAGTTTTGCCTACCAATTTTTATCTCAAACATGGTGTGCCCCGAGATAGGCTTCCTCATACTAGCAGTGGTAAAGGTAGCAGCCCTCTCCAACCCCAAAGCTGGTCCAATACTAGCACCAACCGATGATTGGGCGGCCCCATGAATTGTAAATAAAGACTTCACCCCTGATGAGTTAGAGAGTTAGGGGGAGCAGCTAAAGGGGAAGGAGGAGGTAGTGGCGGCACAGACTCTATTGACGAACCTCTCGATCAGTGAGTTACACGATCAAGCAGGCTCTTGACTCGAGCTGCAAGCTGCAATTGTGGGGACAGATTCACAGATTGGGGTGATGAATTTGGCGAAGTATCAACTTTGATAGGAGTTGGCAGATTCGCGAATAGCAAGCCACTCTCACTGAATTGGTTTGGATAGTATCGCTGCCAATTCGCTAAGATTGCCTGACGCTCCTACCTTAGGACCACGTTCTCTTCCGCAATCATCTACCGATTCACCTCAGCTTTGGTCTCGTCATTGAGTGCGTGGTACTTATAATATCTTGTCTTGAAATTGGAGCGTTGTTTTAGGCGATTTCCTTAGTGTGGTAGTACATGTTCGAAGGTAGTTTCCAAATAGGTGAGGCTTACCTTATGCTCATTCTAGCAAATCGTTTTAATATTAACTGAGTGGCCTAAAGCGACTACCCGAATAGGTCTCCACTTATAAGTAGCTGGCATTTCTTAAGGAAGTGGGTATTCTATTCAGTACAGTTAGCTTCAAGTTGTGAATATGATTTTGGGTGTATGATTGAGAGTGTATGATTTTAGACCTATGACTTGGAGGTAATGTAGGGGCATATAAAAGAAAGGAAAATGCAAAGATGAGTACTACTTTGTCGTCCGCTTCGGCTAGCCGGTTTTGTTTTTCTCTCTTGTCTACGGGATCGTGCGGTTGGGCCCATACCAGAGGGTCTTGGGATGATGGCTTTTTCCACGGGCGCCAGGTTGGATTGTGGGGTTTTTGTTGGCCATATCTGATGATGCATGTTATCTTTGTACCCCGGTAGTTGAAAACAATAGTATTTGATATAAAAAAAAAAAAAAAAAAAAGCAAAGATGAGTACTACACGAACGATCTCCTCTCTACCTCCGACGATTGAAATCTCAACACCATGAGAAATCATCGTCAACTCTATCCCTTCCCTCTCTCCTCCTCTGATGGCCTCGTTGCCTAGGAAGGTGACGATACTCCCTTCTTCTTCCTCTACTATGGCCTCGCCTTGAGAAAGCGTTGTCCTAGGGGTTGTTTGAAGGCTCTTCTCACCCCTCCCCACGTCCTGCTCTCGCGAGCCTCGCTTAGTGATTGCCCCCGGTCGGCTTTCCTTCTTTCTACGTTTACGGTCGGCGTTATGGTTTCCGGACCTCGGTGAAAGTACTTTCCTAGTGGTTGGCTTGTCCCTCGTTGGGGAAAGTCTCGGTTAGTAACTTCGTGGTACTTGCCTTCTTCTTTCGGTAGGAAAACATTCAGGCAAGGCCTGTTAGTCGGTTATTTCTTGCGAGTTGTTTGCCCTCCACCCCCTCTTCTCGCCCCATCGTCTCCTCCAGCGGCTCGGTCACAGCCACATCCTTGTTTCGCCTGGCCTCTCCGCTTACACGGTCGGCTTCAGTCACTCCTTTTAGCTGGCATCCTTACTGCCTGGTGGCTCCACTCACCCCCCGCGATTGCCCACGGTTGCACCTACTCGGTTACGGCAACTCATGGTATTGCACTACATACTTGAGCTAACTCAACGCCTTGGGTCGATGTCATTGTTTTCCGGTTTCTTTCGTGTTATGATTGCCCCTTGTTTATTTACCGAGTGATGGCTGGCCCCTTTCTGGATTGTTAATATAGTTTTTTCTATGTTTCGTCAGGTTGGGTTTTTCTTCTCATGGGTCTATACTTTGTTTGTCTTTCCTTTCGCCTTGTATTGGTTAAGACTTTACTCTTCTTGTTCGTCGTCTTCAGACGGGTTTTTGATTTTTTATGGGGTAGGAGGTTACGGCAAGTGGTTTTCCTGTTGTTTCCTGCTTGTAGGGTTATGGGAATTTACTTTGTCGTCCGCTTAGCCGGCTTTGTACTTCTTTCTTGGTCACGGGATCGTGCGGTTGGGCCCACACCAGAGGGTCTTGGGATGATGGCTTTTTCCACTGGCACCTGGGTGGAGTTGAGGGTTTTTCTTGGCTATATCTTGCAATGCATGTCTGGTTTGTACTCGTGTAGTAGTAAAACAAATGCAAAACTGAGATAAAAAAATAAAAAAAAATACAAAAAAGCAAAGATGAGGACTAATTTACAATTGGTTGTTGTGTGACAGGTTATATGCACTGCAGCTTTTGTCCTAGACTCAAAGAGTATCCGATCTAGCCAACTTGAAGAACAGAGGGAGAGGCAGCTAGAGTGGAACAGGTATGCGATAGGAGCTTATAGGAAAAGTAGCAGAACAAGAGAAATAGGTGCTTCTTCCTCTTTCCTTTTATTTTAAGGGCAGAGATGGCTTCGCTGATGTGTGAAAAGGAGGAAGTCCGATTAGTGTCGAAGAGCCGAGTGGCTTGTATGTTGTATTGATTGAGGGAGCATAGAGGGGAAAAAGATGAGAGCGTGGTGAGAAAGAAGGGGCAGTTTGGCCTCTCTTAAAAGCAAATATTGGGTCCAAGTTAACCTCTTGAAAACGTCGTCATGGTCAATCTGAAGTAACACGTCGAGCCCTCCCCCACAACACAGGGCTAATCATGAAGCCTAACAACCAACTAGGAAGTATAAATGACTCTTCAATTCAAGTCCACTGCTGACTTTCCCCCTGGTCATAGAAAATATATCATGGAAGCAAACTGTGTTTTTGGTTTTCTTACTCAAGAGGTTCGGCATACAATAAGTTCTTTTAGTAGTTGTAATTGTACACTTGATACACGAACTGGTAATGTATTATATCCTGGAACATATACTACATTTCGTACACAATTTTCAAGGAATTAGTATATGGAAGGAATTATACAAGGTGTGTTTCAGTAGGCTTTGGGTTAGAGTCTTGCTTGACTTTGATCATTGTGCAATTCAAGTGTACATATAGATCCACTTTCCATGAATCTTACCTCTTATATACATATTGACTAGACCTCATAAATAAATCTACAGGGAGTCCTTGAACTATATGATGAGAGGGCTTGAAAGATACAAGTCATGAAATCGCTAACTCTTCTTATTCCAAACAGTATAAAATATCAATCTACCTCCATTACCCCCAACACACATCTTCCTCTTAGCAAGACCTAATATTACAACTTACCAACTAGGGAAGCTATAGGTTTATACTCATCCTCACAAATCCTGATAAACACAAATCCGCCTATACACAAATCTGCATACACACAAATCTAGATTCAGATGGTTGTAAGCTCACACGCCCCAGATTATTCTCTGTCGAACTCTCAGAAGCAAACACAATCTCTGATATTTCTGGTTAACCTCCTTTCTTCTCTTCACATGCTTTTCCTTCAAACAAAACAAAAAATCACCTGCTCAATGCCTCCCTAGCATCACACAAATCAGGGTATCTTGGGCAGTAAAGGTGGTGGCAATTGGGGGAACCCAACTTGGCATCTTAGTCGGAAGAGAGCGGTGAGAGTTGTTGATGGAGTACTGTAGCCGGCGCAGTATCCTAGCAGCCGGGTCGCAATGGTGGAGATTGTGAAGTACCACTAGGATGCATCAGGAAAATTTTGGAAGGGCGTTCACGGAGGTCCAGAACACTCATGGTCCACACTCATCCTCTCTGATCCACATTTTTAAAAATTTTGCCAAAAAGGTAGACCTGGGTGGACCAGGAGGTGCCACGGTACACCACGGGGACCATAACCCCCCTTAGTAGACTAGAAGGGCAGTATACATTTTGCTGATGTGGGGAATACCTTATCTCTAAGGCCCACTTCTCTCACCTTTGCTAAGAGAGTGGCGCAGGTTTGACACTGCATCAGCAAAATGTATACGGCCCTCCTGGTCCACCAAGGGGGTTTATGGTCCCCATAGTGCACCATGGTACCCCGTGGTCTACCGTGGTCCACATTTTCGGTAATACTTTCAGAAATTTGGATCAGGGCGGATCAGGGTGGACCAGGAGGACCACGGGGACCAAAACCCCCCTTGGTGGACCAGGAGCATTCAGGACCTCCGTGGACGCCCCTCCGACATTTTCCTGATAACTGAAGCAACAATTCTGCTGACAGAGGTCTGCAATTGAATGCCTTCAGGTTGCGGCAAAGGAGTTCTTGGTCATGACTATGACAGGATAATTGAATTCCTATCCTAATATAATTATCTCATTTACTTATTAATTACTTATAGCTGGCACTTTGGGTGTGGCAGATGCTAGTAGCGTTACTCTTATAGTTCAAGACCTTAGGCTAGTTGACGATGTCATACACATCATGGCTAGGATGCCTGATCAGATTACACAGAAAGAGAATAGATGCAGTGAGGCTCAGAATGACGGCTCACCACTGCCCCATCATCCTGGACGCACTCAAGCAGTACCATCTCCCCCTCCCAGTCCCACTTTCCCACATCCGGTTAATAACAGAAATAGCAACAATAGCACTTCCAGTAACATCCCTTACCCTGTTATGCACCATCACTTCTTTCGTGGCGCTACAATTGCTAGTAGAGCTAGTAGCAGTACCAGTACAGAGGCTGCTACTTGAGTTGATGGAGGAGAAAATCCAGGAAGGAATAGAAATGCTGTGACAGGAGGCAGCAGGGGCAGTAGGGGTGGTGCTAGGATAACTAGTGAAAGAGGTAGCGGGAGAGGCAATAGGAGTAGGAAGGATGACTCTGGAAGAGGCAATATAGAAGGTGCTGCTTAGGGCCATGCTGGGGATGCTCAGGCTGCTGGGAGGGCTGCTAGGAGTGTTGCAAGAGACACTCCTTCACATAGAGGGGAGGACAGCATCAGCAAAAAATATCAGTTTGCATTTTGGTCATCCTGTGCATCCTGGCTCTTCCTGAAAACCAGTTTCCATCCTGAACATCAGTTTGCATCTTGATAATGAGTTTTCTTCCTGAGAAAAATGAAGTTATTCAGAGAGAAAAACACTTTAGCTTATCTTATAAATAGCAGTTTATTCTAGCTAAATACAAAATTTCAGATCTTCACTGTATCAGATGACTGACCAATCGATAATTCAAATTTTTGATAGCAAAATTTGACTCCTCCACTTTGAACCCCTGCATGTACCCAAAATAGTAGACACTAGTAAGTGCTACTAAGTGCAATTAAGTTAAAATCAGCCACTAGCAAACCGGCCAAAAGTTAGTTTCTGGTATGCACAGGAAAATAGTTTGCCTACATTCAGGATGCAAACAGGTGTCTCAGAATGCACAGGAATTAGCAAAAAGTAGACTTTTGTTTCTTGCTGATGAGCCATCCAGAAATAATGGCAACAGTAATGCCCCATGCACACTGGTTAGGCTGCCAGGTGCATGTGGTTAAACTATAACTGGTGAAGTTAGTAGGTGTGCCGACAGTGGTAGTGTGACTGGTTGAAGAAGTACGATCTGGACCTGATCTGGGGGAGGTGGTGGCAGGTCAGAAGCTGGGTCAAGCGGAAGTGGTGGGGGGCAAGCACGTATAGGGATTATCTTTACTTTCCGTTCTTCATTCAACTCTCTTGTTTTCAATGAGAATAACCTTCTCTTTAAATATTCTCTATCTAGTTATTTTCTATGGCTATCATGAAGGGGGCTGAGTTTTTCTCTCATCTACTTCGTTAATGTAACTCTGGCAGCACTATATTCTATAGGACTCTGATGATGCATATAATTAGTCAATCAACTCTAAGCTTTACTTAAACCCTGTGATCGACTCTACAGAGTAACTAATTAATCGCATATAGCATATCTTTGGGTGTATGATTCTTGGGGAATGATTTTGAGCGTATGAGTTTTGGCATATGATTTAAGCCATGGAGACTAGCACGACTGCTTTGGCAGCATAAATACTAAATGAAAAAAGAATAGTGCTGGGACATCTAGAATCCCATCTTGAAATTAATAGAAACTAGGGTACATACAAGTAAGCTGCAAAATACAGAAGGGTTTAAAGGTTAGAGGTCAATTGTACCAGAATAGGAGAATACGGAAGCTACAGTGGAGAATCGCAGAAAAGTGGGGCCCTGGAGGTAGAGACTTAATTTAAAGTAGACCATTCGTGGCCATAGATGGGGTAGGGAGCCAGACAGTTGGAAGGGCTGGTAATAAAATACAAAAGAACCCGCCCTGCACTGTTGATCAGGACAGGACGGCAAATTTGGCCTGGGTCCAGTAATGGACACTACCTCCCATGAAAAGAGGAGGACAGCTGGGCATGATATGTTTGGAAACATGGGGTAGAGGTTGGCTTCCTAAAACACAAACGGACACAGCTCTTGAGGGCTATAACACCAACCTGGGTCATTGTATAGTTATTGACAAAGCAGAGAGAAGACTGGAAGAAATAGTTGGACTCAGAGAAAGGAAAGTGAAAGAGATTTGAAAATGCACTGAGGTGGACAGGAAAGGAGTTAGGAAGAGTAGAACATATACTATTAAACTCAGTTGGCAAAGAGGGGAATGAGAGCCCAAAATATTTGGTAATGGCCAAGTGTAACCAAGGCCTTGGGGAGAGAGAGTTAGTGTTACAAAACCGGTAAGGTTTATAGGTTTTCACAAGATTTACATTTACCAATGTTAAGGTTTTGGGTATTTCACACGATAACTACATTTCGGTCATGGGATCTCACATATGAGTCAGGAATGACTCATATTTTGTTTAAGTTGTTTATTTGACAATAACTCAATTGAGTTATATGATATTGTGATTTCACATAAGTTACAATAGGGACTTATAGTATTCTTTTTTGAGTGACTAAGCAGTTGTGGAGAGAACTAGATAAGTAGTCCATAGTAGAAGGATAGTTAGTTCTTTACTCACTATTCACGGTTTTTTCCTACTCATACTTTATACAATTAAAACATCTTTACACTCTTTAAGATTCTTTCCTAACCACTTAGTATATATCTCAACCTCTTTTCTAACTAGTAGATAAGACGGCCCAAAAGGTATCAGAAGCCTGTTGAAGACTTTGGCCCTGTTTGGCATGCCAACTTTTATAAGATAACATCTTACATAACTGCGGTTTATAAGCTTTCCCATACCAAATACAGTTAAGGAAATATTACAAACTACAGTTTGTAAGATCTTATTTATAAAGGTTGGTGTGTCAACCAGGGCCTTATAGTCGCAACAACAGAATACATATAACAAGTATTATTAGTTCACAATAATACTACCTGTAAACATCTTAATTATCAGAAAAAAGATAAGATAAGAGTTGTTACTTGTTATGCAATGTAAGTAAGGAGTGTTTCTAACAACCCATAAGATGGACAGTAATTGAAGGTTCTTAGTTTTCATACTATAAGGTGTTAGTTAGCTTTCATATCTAGTTAGTTCTTACTTAGCAACAGAATAAAATAGACAAAATCAAAAAATACACAAACCAAAGAGTAATTAATTTCTCACACAATAATCTAAGTACACTCTTACACTATAAATTCATATTTTTACTATCTTGATACCTGAGAATAGGAGAAGTGTCTCTTATGACATCTTGACTACAAAATAGGAGCTAGAGTATTCAGCTATCAGACTAGTGATATGAGATACATGACATTGTTACAAGCTACAAGTATCACCCACAGGAGGGAATAGTTATAATAAGACAGAAAAAATTGAAACTTCTAAGTCTGAGGATAAGATGGGGAATAATGTGGATAATCTTACTAAGAGTCACAACAATATCTAGCTATTGTCTACAGACCCTGTCTTGTAGGCCAAAGGTGAATCATACTCTTAAGGCAAACTATAGTCCTGAGATGAATAGAATTTAGAAGTAAAATGATCATCCAGAGCGGAACTGTGAGCACAGCCAAATTGAAACCAAGCACTTGCATAGTTGTAACCCCTATTGTTCAGCTTCAATTCGGCTACACTAATATTTTATAGCTTGTAGTACTTCTTCTTTTGACTCTAATTATTACATTTGTCACTTGAACTAAATAATAAGTACAGCGACATAAACTATAATATCTATTAATTACACCTACCAGGATAGCCTCATTGGTAACTAGTATTTGTTAAAATAGGTTGAATACTCAGGAAAGAGCAGAGTCTGCTGATACAATCACCAGGTTATGTACAAAGTATATATAGTTCAACAAAATTGTGATTTCAGTACTGTGGGAACCCAGAGAGCCTCAAAACTAAGTCTGTACGAAACTGGTAAAAACTATATGGCAAGAATAAAGAGCAGCTCTTTCCTGAACTGTGTTAGACAATATTGGCAGAATCAGTAGCGGGCAGAGGCAAAACCAGAACGATCAGGATCATAGCAAGATAAATCAAGAGATAGACTATAGGTAAACAGGATAGATAGAAGATTATAAGCAAGAACCAAGGTCAATACAGAACACCCTAAGAACGGTCTCAGAACACCTAGAGAGAAAGTGAAATAATCAGATTACATGGACAGGTGAAAACTAGGAACAGAAAATAATTAAAATCAAATTAGTGTATACTGGAGAAATAGGACAATAGACCTGGATGGCTTCAAGCTGAAGCCAGCAGAGGGCTAGGAGTAGAATAGGTATGGGAGGAAGACACATGATAGAATATAAGAGTCAAAGTAAGGATATACAAGCGCCAAGGCAAGGCAAGGGTTAACCAGAAATCACAGGAAGAAGAGAAGTGTGGACCAGAACTGCAAACCTACTATTCAAGTAAAACAGCGGGACCTCGATTCTGAGTCGTGAACCAAGAGTTTAAAAGGGACGAGAAATAGCCAGGTGGCTTCATGACCAGTGGAAACATTTTGCTAATATACATACCATAAGTCAAATAAAATTAAAGTGTCTAAATATAAGCTATATTGATAAGGAATGAGAAAAATAGTTATATGTAATATGAAGAAGTAATAGGGAGCTGACAGATTGATAAGTGAAATTTCAACTTAGGAGTGAAGGGTCATGTTGCAGTAATTGAAAGGTGAGATAAAGTGTGTTAGTAATAGGAGACTAAGGAAGAAAGAAAGAATATAAAAGCGGCAAGCCTCTGTGCTAAGCAAGCCTGAGTATGGTAAAGAATTATTATTATGATTATAAGTTACTCTACTTAAGTAAACGGTTCATGGGACGGCTCGTGATATGATATTGATATCCTGGGCCAATAGTGTACAATACAAGTATGGCATTTTTAGGCTTACTCTAGGCAGAGTACAGGGGGTATAGCACTAGTATATTATACAAACCTACTATATAGTTAGCAGCCAACTTCTTCTCATTTATTTTCCTTAGAAGTGCATTTTGCACTTTTTTCATTAACATATATTTTATTCACACATTTTCGTGAGACATAATATGTCGGGATATACAAATACTATATGGCGGGCTCTTCCCGAAAGAAGAAAAGGAAGAACCCTGCTGAGGATAGTGCCCTACCCACTAGATCAAACCTCTATTACAAAGGAGAATAATCTCACTGTTTCTCCAATGTTTAGCCTTAGGTCCCTCCCTCACTTAAGCCACCAAGAAGCTCCCAACACTTGCTATGGACCTGGCCGGCCCATGGGCTTTTATTTGTCTGTAGGATAGGCCAAGCTAAACCTTGGCCTACAAAAGCCCATTGGCTTAGTATTAGCCCATCAGGCCTGTTGGCTTTTATTAGTTTGTAAATTTGTGCCCTAAAGAGAAAAAACCAAAGAGAATATTGCTAATAGCTAAAAAGTAAGAGCTAGTATCATGGTACAACAAGAGGGTATTATAGTTGTATTAGGAAAATTTGAAGTGAATTTCCTTTGCTGGATCACCAGTTTCCATTTCTTTCAGCAAAACCAGCTATGAACAATTATCCCAATACTGCTCCTGTGGAGCCAGGCGAATTTTATTCTTCACAGATACCACTGGCCTCTTCCCCTACCAGAAGTTCACAAAGTATAACTACCTCACCTGAGGTTTTACCTTTGGATCCCAGATTTCTCGTTTGTAAACTGCATGAGGAGATTAATTATTGCAATTTTTGTGCAAATGCTGGCTTCTTTCTTGAAGGTAGATTCTCTCCTCTATATAATTTACATATGTATTTTAGTAATAATTAAATACTGAGATTGAAGGTGGCCAATCAGTAAACTTGGATGTTGATCCCAGTATACATAACCCTAATAGCAGTAGTCTAATTACTGCAAGACCAAGTAGACATAGCTTTCTAAAAGTGTTAGGGGTAGCCGATAATGAGACTATAATTTCGGACTAAGCCTGGGTACGTCTATTTGGAGATTTGTCTAAGAAGGCTCGTGGGTAACTATCTTCTCGTGAGAAGTAATTGAGGTAATAAAAAGATGATCGAGTGAGATAAGGATTTGTAGCGTGATAGCTTTTTATATTGATAAGATCTCTTCTTCAGTGCTTAATGATTTCTTGTAGCAAGGGAGGCACTTCGATATCTATATTCCGCGTCTGAGTGTTCGCGAGCTAACTAATAACTACTACTAACAAAGTGCGAACACTCTCTGACCCTGACAACTGCTCGACTACTTGCTTAGCATTATGAAGAGATACACTATTCATCTAATCGTGTAGGTGTGTCATTCCCTTCAACGATAGGTGTGCAGAGTTCTCGTAGCCCAATAGGTGCTAGCGCTATAACTTTCTTCACCGAGCCATGTAAGAAGTGGCCAACTTCTTGGTCGTCAGACAATTCAACGCGTATGAGTTCTTAGGCTGCATAAGCGTCAGGTTTCGGGATGACTCTTGCCCACAATCGCACCTATGACTAATTGCGCGCAGTGCCTCTCCCTTACTGACTGGCTCTGAGTGGGACCGTTGGTCTCCACTATGTGGACTAGAGTCTAATTCTTTCATAGAAGGATTTCGCTCAAGGGTCCACTCTTTTGTTTCCTTCAGCTCAATTGACTTCAATGGCCTATAGCTCTATGCGACGTCGACCGATTTTGTTCAAACCACTTGCATAACTTTTGCTAGGTTCTCTTCTCATATATCCTGCGAACAGCATCCGGTCGGGCAGACGGCCACAACGTATATGGGGTTATTGTGAGTGGTTCCTGGCAAGAACTTTCTGAGTGCGAGCGCAACTACTACAGGTGCTGCAGCGAACGTAGTGTCCTAACGTTGGGGCCGCAGGGGTATGATGGCCATATTTTTGAGATCTGTGCGCAGGGGTCTGTGCTTCCGGAGGTCCGTGCGCTGGATTCCAGTATTTCATACATGGGCTTCCAATGTGCCTAACAAAAAGCAAAGCCCAAACTACGTAAATGTCATATATATGATAAGGCGAATGGTGAAACAATTATCGTTGAGGGAAAACCAAGATGGTAGTGTAATCAATGCACTAATCATATAGCTCCAATTATATATACTTCTACTTCAACAAGAAATGCCCTTGTTCATCTTTGCAGCTGCCATCAAATTGGGCAAGAAGGTCAAATGGTCTCAGGACTAACTACCACACAACTCTCTATCCAATTGGCCTTTGGAAATATTGCCACCAAGATTGAGTTTAATGCTGATGCATTCCAGAGTATGCTAATCCAGTGAATTACTACTACTAGTGTTTATTTCTCACTCTGTAATCATCCTATATTTCATACACTTTTAGCCTATCTCAGTGATTGTCGGCCTAATCTTAAAGCAATAACAAAGGTAATCCCCAATCAGGACCTACTTTACGCCACTGTTTAGATAAATTCCGTATTGTAATGTTTAATGCAGTAGAGCAATCTCTACAAATAGCACTTTGCCAAATTCATTGCAGCTTTGACCATTGGAATAGTCCAAATATGCGTGCCTATATGGTAATAGTAGTCCACTGGGTTAACTCCCAGTTCAAACTTAATGCAGTCCTTTTGGACTTGCATCACTTTATTGGTGCTCATACTGGTAAGAATCAAGCAGTATACTTTTGAACAGCTGTTCAAAAATATAGAATTGAACATAAGATTGGGAAGTTTAACATTAATAATGCTAGAAACAATGATACAGCATTGCAGGAAATTGGTCAGATTATATAGTTGCATAATATTCCTTCAATCAACCAGGTACAAAACCGTTTTCACTATTTTGGTCAAATAATCAACATTATTGTCAAAAGGTTTCTCTGGGGTAAAGATAGAGCCTCTATCATAAGTGAGGGAAATGAGATTTATCATTCACCTGAAAAAGAGCTCAGACAGCTCTGAAAGTGGAGAAAGAAGAGACAAATTAGTAAGTTGCACAATATTATTAACTATATTCGTCGGACACTACAAATTGACCAATTTACTGCTGTACAACAAAATATATTTCCAGGTGAGAATCTTGTATTGCCTATTCTTGGGAACTTAACACAGTGGTCTAGCGATTATGAGTCTTTAAAGCATGTATTATGAATCAAGAATGCTATTAGTAGCTTTCTTGCTACAGTGATTGGAGCAAACTACAATGGGGAAAAGGTAACCAATGATGTAGCTTTGATCAATGATAACCTCTCTAATGATAATTAGACCACGTTAGGTCATATTATGGAGATTTTAGAGCCTTTTGCAGTGTAGAGCACAAGGCTGCTGGTTAAGTACAATAATGGATGTATTGCTAACATCTTGCCTGTTATGGATGAGCTAATGGAGATCTTAGAAAATGCTAAAAATATGCCAAGGTACCTTTCCCATCATATCTTATCCATGATATCTAATGCTCTTAAAATTCTCAGTACCTATTATAAAATAACTGAGATATGTCCTGCTTATGTTGTCACAGTTGTATTGAATTCTGGTATGAAGATGGAGTATTTTGAGTTGCAATAGGATAAACGTCCTGATACTATTAACCTAGCAAAAAATATCTTAAATAATATATGGGCAAATACATATAAGGGTAAATACATATAAGGGCAAATATCCTGTTGATACAGTATTAATCTAAGAGGATGTCAGATCTCAAGTAGAAGGGCTAGGAAATGCCCACTCCAGCATACAATCAAAAGATAAATTTCAAACAAATTTTCAGCCTAAGCGTCAGTTGCTTATGGAGTCTGAAGAAATTGACAAGCTAGCTCAATATTTATAGGAACAAATATCTCAAGAGATCAATATGGACCTCATAGAGTATTGGTCCAGGATGTTTGATATTCAAGTGATGAGGGATCTTGCTCAAATGGGACTTGAAATTCTAAGTATTCTAGCTATGTCTGCAAAGCCAGTGAGAATCTTTAGTGGGGCCTGAATTACATTAACCAATAGGTGTTGTAGCATGAAAGATGAGGCACTGGCTAGGCTAGAATATACTAAGTCCTGAAATAAGGACAATTTCCACCTGGTTACCCACTATGAACTTCAGATGATTCAGAATTTGCTAAATACTCTGGGTGCTGAGGAGGTTAAAGGTAGAGAATAAATTCTAAGAATGCTGTTATAAGTTCTGTAATTACTATGTATTTTTGTACTGGTACCTATGAGAAATATAGTTAGAGAAATTAAACTTGTTTTAAAATTCAATATTAATATTCTTATTAAATCTTATAATTTCAAGCTTTTATCTTATGGTTTGGGTCAACAGAAACATTTTAGTTATTATAAATAATTCTACTCTGGCCCATGGGCCTGGTGGGCCACGCTGGGCTTCCGTGGGCCAGGCCTACTAGTTGGTGAGCTGGGCCTGGCTTTCATGGACCAGGCTCAGCTGGGCCCATGGCAAGAATTGAAAGCTCCATACTCTCAAGCCTTCCACCAGTCAGCCGACTGCTTACAACTGATTCCCTAGGACAGTGGTATTTTGCAACCCTCTATGAAGAGCAAAGCAACATGCGCGAACTTGAGGTTCCAATAAACAAACATACAGAACTCTCTTAAACATAATCAAGGTGCTTTACACAAACTACATATCCGCTATCGATACACTTTTAGAGAATATCACAGGGCTTGCAGAGGAAGACAATCATGATGCGCTACGAAGTACAAATCCTTGCCCTAAATTACTCACCCCTATCCTATTTTCAATAACTGATATCAAACCTCCTCAACATACTAAGGAACTAAGATCTCCACCCCCCCCATCACCTGCCGTGATCCTTGCTGCTGAACCACCTCTATAGTCTACAGTAGTAAATGAGGGCAGGAATAAGAACACTTAACTAGCAAGAGATACATCTACAGCGTCAAGACTACCAAACAAATTCTTCTGCTTAAAGAAGTGTATACCTACTAGAGAAGGCTGCCTCATAATTAAATAGGAAGGTATACCCTCAACACATTCGTGGTATACCTTAGAAACGACATTAATCATGTACTAGGAGGCACCAATCTCAAGACTGTTTCAGTAAACGGAAACACTATAACACTTGCTGCCATGGATATGGTAAGAGCTACACCAATAAGCTCCAAAGTCAGCACATTTTTACGCCTTATTCCCAGAGGCAGTACAGACCTATTGGACTTCCCAACGACTCAACTGTTAGTCCACAACATCCCAACCTCTGAATCAATTGTAACTATAGCAACTAAACTCACTACTTTCAATACGAGACTGATTTGAACATAGCAGCCCCACTGGCTCACCTTGGACAAATTAAGAGCTAATAAATTGACTTCTATAATAGTTATATCTATTACTAGCCTCAAAGCCACTGACTTTGTTGTACAGCCCCTGGCTGCTTTTTGCTCTACCTACAGGATGGAATGCCACTTACAGTTCAATTCCCTTATATAGTACTCCAACTGTCAGAAGTTTGGACACTATAGTATCAATATATCAGTACAAGCATCTGTCGATAGTGTGCTGGCCGCCATAATGCTATAAGTCATACGTGCCCCACCAATACCTGTTGTATACGAGTCCACCCTTGCACAAACTTCCTGCATAGGTATACCAATTCCACTTACATATACAACTCCTGATTTTTGCTGTGTCCTTCCCAACCCAAGGATATATCTAGTGGACCATAAACAGAGAAGTAGATGAATGAGATTGTTACAAACCCGGTAAGGTTTATCGGATTTCACAAGATTCATACTTACGAATCTAAGGTTTGGAGTATTTCATACTATGACTACTTTTCGGTCGTGAGATTTCACATATGAGTCAAGTACGCCTCATATCTTGTTTAAATAGTTGATTTGATAATAACTCAATTTAGTTATATAATGTTATGATTTCACATGAGTCACAATAGAGACTAATAGGTATTATTTGAGATGACTAAGCAGTTACGGAAAGAACTATATAAGAAGCCCAGAGGAGGAGGATAGTTAGTTCTTTATGCAACCATTTACTGTTATTTCCTACTTATACTTTATGCAATAAAACTACATCACACTCTCTAGACAATTGTTACTGAAAGACTAGTATATACCTTACCCTCTTACCTAACTAGTGGATAAGAAGTACATGAGGTATCGGAAGACAGTCAATAACTCCTAATCTCCGATGGACAGTATTTGCGACAAGCATTATTAGTTCATTATCATACTACGAGATATATATCTTGCTTACCAGATAAAGATAAGATAAGAGTTGTTACTTGTTGCGCTTTATAATTAGGGAGTGTTTCTAACAAGCATGGTTTTTACTTTATTACTAAAATAATGTTATAGTAGTTAAATACACTTTGTTCCATATATTTTATATTGTGTGCGAAAGGGGATAGATAATGTTTCTTTTGTTATATAGGGTTTTTAGGCCATAACTCAGGTTGCATGCCATAGTATTTCCCATTAGTTAAATGTAGCTACAAATAAACTAAGGATTTAACAAAAAAATAATGGTGCGTCTGCTAGCCGTAGGGGTTGAATAGTGCTATAATCTCAAAATACAAGTTGCAACCGGATACTACTAGTAGAGTTATCTCAAGTTATCATTTTCTGGTAAAATGAAAGTGACAGTATCTGTCGGGTTGACACACAAAAAATGGCCAAGAACTATGTGTTATATAATATGTGCTAAAACAACCAAAGTAATCAGATTCCATTATACTCAGTCAAAGATCATCAATTTCAATCTGACATACCTTCGCTTTTCTCTTATTAATTTCAAAAGCGAAATGGCGAAAACCAAATGGACGAAGGCAATGGTCGAAATATTGCTGTGAACACTATATGACCAGGTTGTTCAAGGCGAAAGGGCTGAAAATGGTTTCAAAAAAAAAGTGTGGACCCAGCAAAAGAAGGAGTAAAAGAAGCCTACAACATAGAGTTGGAAGCAATTCAACTGAGAACCAAATGGTCCAATGTATGTTAGCTGAATCTTGAAATTAGTTTAAAATAAATGCAAAAATATCACTAAAAAGGACTTATAGCTGAAAAAGGATTATGATACCAATGAGGCAATTAGAAACAACTTTGGCTTCAGATAAGACAAGGCGCATGGAGTTCCAAGAGTGCCTGAGAGTGCCTGGGAGAGCGATATGAAAGCACATTCAGAAGTCAAGAAATTCTGTAAACGGAGTCTGGTCAATTATGATATCCTACATGATATCCTATGTGAGCTTTGTGCAAATATTTCTGCAACAGAAGAATACACACTTACCTCAAACCTTTCTTCACAATCCGATTCCTATTTTCAGACCAGCCAGCCAGCCCAAAGTCAAACGAGGAAGTCACCTGCTTTCCCATCAGCCAAAACGAACAATTTCCTTGCAGACAACATAACCACTCTGGAAGTAAAGGCAGCTAGCACAGATAAAAGAGGAAAAGAGGAAACTCAACTTGAACCAGGAGAAGACAAGGAAGATGAAAGGAACAATATAGCTCGTTGTGAGGATGGAGAAGTGACAGTGGGGGAGGATGAGAGACAAGATCAAGGGGGCGGGCAGAAGAGAAGACGGAATGCGTTAGACACACTGGTAATGAGTGACAAAGAGGAATAACAGAAGAAATGCTTACTGGTTGTGAAAAAGAGTCAACCAGAATGGAAGAAAACTGGTCATGCAATCGTACAAGCACTGGATTGTTTTAGTGCTACAGCACAAATGATCCAGCACTCAAAGGTTGAGCTAGCAGTAGAAAGAATGCAGCAGGACCATGCATCTATTTTCACTATCGATAAGTTGGTAAAAGCATTTGTCATTATGGAAAATGAAGTAAAGGCATCTATTTTTATTACTTTGAGAGCAGGAGAAGCAACAGACCAGTGGCTACAAGAGGCAATTAGCAAATTGTAGGATTTTCTATTTCAATTTCCTTTTATTGTTTTATTTGTTTATTATATTCTCAGAATCAAATAGTATATAATATATACAATATTCATACTATTTATTTACAAATATCTGATAGTCACTCCACATTTGCCCTGCCAACCTATCATGAAAAGCTTTCATTCCTGTATCATCAGCTACTGGTTCAATATCAAACTCCATTGATCACATATCTCCTCTTTACTCTGATTTCCCCTTCTTGTTCTCCATCTTTCCTCCTTCCCCCATTCTCAAACCAAACCTTCATCCTTCCCATTTCTTTTACAACTAAAATTATGTAAAGCAGCAATTGCTAATACTAATTTTAATTATGAGTTATAAGTGTATTCGTTCACTGACTTCAAAATTGGAAACCGCTTTTTGGATATTCCAAAAATTCATTCAATACAATTCCTAGCCTGTGCATGTCCTAAGTTAAACAACTCCTCTTTATTCTTACGTCTAGTTGATTATTTATTTTGCACTAGTATATTTGATGTATGATAAACATATAAGAGTATTTAAATAGTAAAAAAGAAAAGAGTTATTAAACTGGAAAGATTACCGTAATTTGGAAATTGCCTGCTCCCATAAATGATATCGGATGCCATGATATGGAGCTCAAAACCCTTTCCTCAAAGCATAACCAGCATCAACAAGCAAATATTTTCCTTCTGGTACCTCTAGCCTATTTCTGAATACTGACTGTAGAACTCAGTCATCATGTGCGGATCCCTCCCACTCAGGAACAACACATGAGAATAACAGCCCCAATGTCCAAATGCCGAGAGCAATTTGGCTTATATCACCTTTTCAATTCCAAAATCTTACGACATCTTCCCTTGGTACCTTCGCTGGAATATGATTACCATCTGCTGCCCCAATTGCATCCTTGAAATAAGGATACAAATTCCTTTCTTCTTTTGAATTTCATATGGAGTACTTTCCGCATCTGACATTTTTATATTTTCTTTAGACAATTTTACTAGCCCTTCAAGAACTGTATTGAAAACTCTAAACCTTTATTAATTATTCTGTATATATCTTTGTAATAATAATACAAAAACTTACTTTGTTACAGTAAATCTACGGACTTGAAATCTTTCCTAAACCTCTCAGTTTGTGCACTGATGACCAACAATTGCAAGAAACTTTGCCAATGGTTGCTCAACCATCATCTTGCGGGACTCCTCTACTTCGGCATTCATGACGAGCCAATTCCCCAATTCCAAAATGTGTTCCTTGGCATTCGGAGGACCTCATGGATGCGTCGCTCATCAGAGGTAAGTAACTCAGCGATATATTCCTTCCCACATAGCGGAGAGGTTCGGCATGCTTCCTTGTTGAAACGCAAGCTTGCATAAGTGCCGACTACATCAGGAAAATGTCGGAGGGGCGTCCACGGAGGTCCTGAACGCTCCTGGTCCACCAAGGGGGGTTTTGGTCCCCGTGGTCCTCCTGGTCCACTCTGATCCGCCCTGATCCAAATTTCCGAAAATCTTACCGAAAATGTGGACCACGGTGGACCACAGGGCACCAGGGTGCACCATGGGGACCATAACCCCCCTTGGTGGACCAGGAGGACCGTATACATTTTGCTGATGTAGATGGCCAATCTGACATAACATAGAAGGAGTAAATGGTGAAGTATTGGTAAAGCTGATTGGGTTCGACACAGTATGTGGTATTTCTATTCTATATTTACATTTACTATGCGATAACTTTTACTTACACAATAGCATTCATGTGGTGGGGTTAGGGTTTCTTGATTATAGTGTTTTGGGAAAAATTGATTTTTTCTATTTTTCCGAAAACTTCATTTTGGGCACATTGTTGCAACTTGATTGTTGCAACTTGTTGTTTAACCAGACACGACACTTTATCCCAAAATGGAGTTTTGACTCAAAACTCCATAATCAGGGTGATTATTGAGGTTTCGCGTTGCAACCAGACGCACCCTAAATACATACTACGCAGCCTATCTGATAGGTGGATCTAATGACTCTGCACCATATTTTGCAAGCAACACAGCCACCGCAACAGCCACGTTCTGAGGTGTACGCAGCTCTGCAGCCCTCATCACACCATCATATGCGACTTATATCTGCAGTTGTATCATAAATTGAGCTTGATGGCGCTGAAGGAGAATGATGGACGGCTTCATATCATACCTACTCGAGTACTCGCGATGTCGAAGCGTTTTTACAAAAGACTGCTATTGCATACCGCCAAAATTTAATACTTTTTCTCGAATTTAGGTGTATGCAATAGCACTCTTTTTTAAAAACGCTTCGACATCGCTAGTACAGAATACTGGTACAGTGCAGTGCAGTTGCAGTACGTGATTTACTTCTTTCTTCTTTACTTTTTTCTTTTAAGCCTTATCTACTCGAGTATAGTATTATCTAGATTATCTTTTTCCTTCCTTCCTTTTTCCATTCCTTGCTTTCTAAAATAATATGATGTGATGATGGGTATGAAAGTTGGTGGTGGCGGTACGGTTATCGTAGTTGGTATTATTATATCTTGATAGATAATGTGGTAAGTTAGTTCTACAGTACGATATTGGTATAATACGGTAGTCTACGGTAGTCTACGGTACTCGCGGTCGGGGTGGTTGACTTCGAGAAGTTTGGAGTAAGTTATCGGGGCATACAAGTACAGAGTAGGTTCTTCGGGGCCTTGATAGAGGGAGGGAGAGGGGAAAAGTGGGGTGGAATGGATTTTGCCTCCTCCTCAGATTCCTGTATCGGTATGTTGAGATTGGTGTACCGGTACTCTATGTTGGTTTGGGCCTTTGGCTGCTTACTTGTCTCTTCTCGGTGATGCGATGTAATGTGGTAGGTGGTCTTGTCATAAGCTTTCTTTGCCACCGCCAACTTACTGCACTGTACGGTACTTTGGGTGGTACAGACACACTCCCGTTCGTGCTTCGCTATCCGCTTCCCCTAGCCCCCTTCATACCCTCCTCCCGCTCATGAGATAAATGATAAGGATGGTAATGAAATGAGGTGAAATAATCCTATACTACAGCACAGCGCCCACCCAATCGATCCAATCCAGTAAAAAGGCAAATAATGAACTGAAAGAAGAGGAGAAACTCCTCGTTGAAGCTGAACCTGATTTTGCCAAATCCGAATTTCGCCGCTTCATGCCTAAAGCCCGAGAATCGAGAAGGGGAGAGGTGGAAGGTGCTCGATTAACTAACGTTGGCTTGGAGGGGGAGGAAAAGAAGAAAAAAAGAGAAAAGCAAAAATAAGGTAGTCTATCGAGCGGAAGTCGGCGCTGCGCTTGGAGATGGTGCGTCGGGGGCGTGTTGTTCTGGTAGCCAGAATGTCTGCGATGGAGGGCATGGGTTAGCCGGGGGGATCAATACTCGAATACAAAATAACCGGGGGCCCGGTTTTGGCAGATGTAGTGTAGAACAATGCATTCGTTCAACTCAATTCCCCAAGAGATGGAGCAATGGGAATCAGAGATAATAAATAACATACCACGTCCTTATGCGCCGTTGCGAAGAGGTTCATCTTCGGGTTGAACGAGACAACCGACGCCATGCTCTTCGTGTTCTCCGCGAGCTCGATGAACGGTTTTAAAGTCTTCTTCTCGTCCGCCGGCATCCACGAGTCCCAAACAACGACCCCGCGTTCGCCCTGGCCGCTAACGAGGTACCTAGCATCCGGGGTAAAGCATACATCCCCCGAGGTCTCGAGCTTCTTTGGGCTCGTGGGCCCGTTCGGTCGCTTCGCCCTATACACGAACTGCGCCGTGTCCCCGGCGAACGAATCGACAACATAGTGAGCGTGCCCGCGCGTTCCGACGAGCATGTGTTTCCCGTCATTGCTGAACTCGAGCTTGCTCCACGCGGGCATGCGGGGCGGGTAGGAGTACTGCGACAGGAAGCTGTCGTCGGTGAGGGTGAATGTGGTGAAGGGCTGCTTGTCGTAGTTGCGGAGGTCGTAGAGGAGGATCGCGTTGACGGACTGTGCGGCTACGGCGAAGATGATGCCCGATGGATCGAAGGCGGCGAGGGAGGGGGCGGTTATGTTTAGCAGGCCCGCGCAATTGTGTGAGCGCAGGTCCCAGACCCGGACGGTGTCATCGTTGCTGCAGGATATGAATTGGTCATCGACCGGGGAGACTTCTAGAGAGGTTACAGGTCGCTTGTGTCCTTTGAAGTACCGGATGTAGCTGTTATCATGGAGGGAGAGGTAGCGGATTGTGTCTGTGGGAGCCAGGAGGGTCAATTATTGTCATGAGAATTATCTTGCATACCCTGGGGGTGGTGGGCAGTAATAACAAAGTATTCCGTACCATTTTCCTTCGTAGAAGCATAAATCACATTGCTTTGCAAGTGTGTGAACCGCGCAAGGTGACACCCATATTTCTTCGAGTATAGCGTCTTACTATGCTTTCCCAGTTTACAATCGTACAATTGTAGTGTCTCATCGTCTCCCGTCGCTATACAGAATTCACCAGTGTCGTCAAAGTCCAACGAGGTTACCTCTGCCCCCTGGGCGAAATTGGAGAAGGCCTTCGAAGGGCGGTAGCGGGTTATTGTCTCGCTGAGCTTGGTTGATTCTAGTTGGCGGTGGAGAGGGTTTGCTGCTGCCATCTTGATAGGGTTATAGGGTGGGGGGGGGGTTTTGACCTGGGCTGGAGTTAGAGGAAAACACTTTCTCGAGTGCTGTTCGGTGCAGGTGTTGATTTTTGGACTTTTTCTTTGTTCTAAGAAGAAGGGTTGGTGGATGCGGGTTGTATATAGGGCTGTGTAAGGAGGATGGGGAGGGTACAGATTGTTTGTGGGGTATCGGGTGTAAAGCGAGTTTGTTTGTTCGTTTGTTCAGCGGTAGAGGTCAAGCCGTGAGTCGGCATCGTACAGCACTGTGCCGGTATCGGAAGCTATGCAGCGGCTCTCATCAGGGTTATGTAAGACGTGTGACGATGTGATCTGAGGCTCTGGGCCAAAAGATGCAGGGTGCCGGTACCGCACCGTTACCTGTGCATGAGACAGCCCTAACCTCCGCTGAAAGCTTGTTTCCCTTTTTTCTTTTCCTCTATCATACTCTTTCCTCACTCTTGCCGTCAAGCCAGAATGGGAATCAGTGCTGTTCTTTATCTTCCCTGGTAAGATAAAAAAGATATCTGGAGCAATGGGCTACAACGAAATCTTGCTGGAACTAATTTACCAGTACCGGTATCGATCCCTTGTCTAGCCTTTTTGTGAGAAGTACTTTCGAAAGGGTATCGGTGCTCAATCTTTTTTGGAGATTGAACGACGGTTTGTCTGTTGGTCCAGTCTTGGTCTCGAGTGCCTTCAAACTCAGGTTCGAAATAAGTACAGTATGGTAACATAGTATTATTATCGTGGTAAGAGCCTTCTTCATGCTGGCTCTACCACCGCCACAAAGTATCATGCTCGAGTAGAGACGTTTAGCCCTAGAGCCGAAAAAGTGGTTTTCGAGTGCCAAGTTTCAAGCGGGTCTCTTAGATTTGTGTGCGGAAAATGCGCTGCCATACACGCCAAAGTTGCATAAACGCTTTTCAACCTCAGGGCTGAGTGCCTCTAATAAGACATATGATAGCATCTCACAAACCCTTCCTACCCTGCTACCGGTATCGGTCAACCCTGTTTTACTGTTCTATATTATCTTCTCCGCCACATCTCTTTTATAGTACCCTCCTTGCACACACACCACTACCGCCAGAAGCTCGGCCGGAAGGCACAATGTCTACCACGTTAGGCGGCTTCATCGCTGGTGGAATCGCAGCCTGCGGAGCAGTAACGGTCACTCACGGCTTCGAAACGGTAAAGACAAGGTGTGTATCATAATTGCAAAATCGCACACATGCACGCCTACATACATACATACATACATACATACACTGGTTTTGGGTTGGGGGGGGGAAGGTTGCGGGAGGAGAAAAGAGGAATGAACTGCGCTTACAAAGAGTGTTATGGAGGCGACCAGACTCCAACTCCAAGGCGAGCTTTCAGCAAAGTCGCAAACGAAACGAGTCTACACAGGTGTATTCCAGGGTGTCCGAGTGATCTTGATAAATGAAGGACCACGTGGCTTAATGGCTGGCTTGGGCGCTGCTGTGAATATTCCCTTCACTCTGCATATCTTTTCCGGTGGCCATCCATCCACCTTTAGAACGAGGAGATAGAAGGCTCAAGAACTAACGAAACGATGTCCCAAAAGTACTGCTACCAAACCATGCTAAACGGCTGCCGCCTCGGTTTTTACGAGCCAATCCGCAGCTCAGCTACAAGCCTAATCCACAACGACCCTCACTACCAATCCATCGGCGTGAACGTCTTCGCCGGGGCTAGTTCCGGCATTCTGGGAGCGATGGTCGGGTCACCGTTCTTCCTCGTGAAGACGCGGCTGCAATCGTACTCCCCGTTCCTGCCCGTGGGCACACAGCACAAGTACCGTAACGCCTTTGACGGCTTCAGGACCATTAGCCGGACTGAAGGGTTCAAGGGATTGTATAGGGGTGTGGGTTCCGCTATGGTTAGGACTGGCTTTGGTAGTAGTGTGCAATTGCCCACCTACTTTTTTGCGAAGAAGAGGCTGCAGAAGTACTTTGGTATGCAGGAGGGGGTGGGGTTGCATTTTGCCAGCAGCGCGGTTAGTGGGTTTGTGGTTTGTTGTGTTATGCATCCTCCTGGTAAGCTTTTCTCTTTGTTCTCATATTTGCGATAATATCATGTGTGTCGACCAGGTACTGATGCCACTGCAAGATACCGTGATGTCGAGAATGTACAACCAGAGCGGGAACCTGTACTCTGGTGCCTTCGATTGTTTGATGAAGACTATTCGAACGGAGGGTCTTCTGGCAATCTATAAGGGCTACTTCGCCCACTTGGCAAGGATATTGCCACATACGGTGAGCCTCCTCTTCACATACATACCTATCTCCTTATCTATCTATCCATTTACCTACTCACCCACGCGCGCGCTGTCTCAAAAGGCTAACATTTCTCGCAGATCCTAACATTGACCCTTGCTGAACAAACCAACAAGCTTATGAGGAAGATTGAGCAAAGGCTTTCTCTCGACTAGCCATCGGCTAAGCCACCAAGGAGCCTGTTCTCTAGATCGAGTTCTGCGATTAAGAGCCCTTTCTCTCCTCTTTTCTCTTTTCGTATTCATAATCTTAGACCCTTAGAGTAGAGCCGTTTGTATAGCTGTTGCTTCCCTTTGATGATATTTACTTAGGTCGGATGTCTGAGGGTGAGTGTTTTATTCCGTGGGATACGACGGGATTTTTGGCTCGGGAATCATATCTAGGTATACAAGAGGCATTGGCAATGTGGAGAAATAGAAGTTATGAAAGGTTTAAGGGGGCAAACTGTAGAAATAAGTATTGCTAGACCTATGCGCTGCTAAGGAGAGCGCATTAATTTAGGGGGACGTAAAAGTAACACGTCCTAGTGTAATTCAAATTAAGCCGGTTCTGATTTCCATCCGTAAGCAGATGACAAACGACTCTTGAGATGATCCAGAGAAGTTAGGGTTCTCTCAGCGTCATTCGCACCCCTTTCACCCCTAGACCTGATTATATCGCTTGGAACCGGCGTCAATAAGGTGGGGTATGCTGGATGGCAGAAGAAAGCCATGCTATAACGGTCCTTATGCCCCTCAGTTCCAGGATCAGGTGTCACGACTCTATGTACCGTTGACCGAAGGAGACCCGCGGTCCAATAGGATAAGAGATCCCCAATGTTAACCAAGATTGCTTTAGGTATGACAGGTACTGGGTGCCAGGTCTTCAAGTATGGGTGAAGGATCTCGAGCCCCGGCTCGGAGGGACGTTGGAATAATAATGTGATGCTCGGATTGAGCGTTAGTGCCAGCACTTGGAGGCGGTTGGAGCGGAGTCTAGACACACCTGCCATAATCACTATGCGCACCAGCCCGAGTATCAAGCTTAGGGTCAAAATCTGGATGGGCGCTTAAGCTTGGATAGAATAGCAATCGGAGGATAGACCCAGAGGGGCCTTCAGAACGCGAGTGACGAGATGTGAACCACTCTTTTCCTCCCTCTGCCTCGTCGATCTTTCGAATTCCAGGTTAGCTTGTTCTGAGTGTAGTTTGTCTGCGACCTACCTTCAATGCCATACCAAACAACCTTAGTAGCTTGAGACACAGGTTGTAACAATAATCTGAAAACTCGTTCAACTCCGACTCGTGGTCTTGGAGCGCAGGTGGTAAGGGCTGTTGGGCTCGCCCGTCTTTGAACTCCCCCAAGTTAAATGCTCTATTCGCCTCATGAGTTACTCACACAAACTAGAAGAGGGTATCGTAGATTCGGTATGCTAACTCTTTGAAATCCCCTCGGCGTTGATGCTCAGGGTCTAAAATCTCAGTGTGCATAGAGCTCCAGCCCCTGTTGTCTGGTGAGATGTGACATTTGGCTTTTTCTTCTCTGGGCGAGGCGAAAAAATTCTTGGACTGGAAGGCGAAGAAAGATCAGTCGAGCTTTAGGAAATAGAATCAACAACAGAGGAGTGCAAGGGGACGAACAATTTCAAACATCCGCTCCACCTTCTCTTGTGGGATGTCACTGCCCTCGAGGGTAATGTAGACAAAGCCGAGTGTCTCTGCTGCTTCAAGAAGGCGTTCTGCGCATTCTTTAGTATCTGTTAATGGAATTAAAGAGACAGATGATGACATGGTGGGGGGTTGTAGTTCTGGGTTGCTAATCCTGTCGGGGTAGGTGAAAGTGAGATACCGGTCCGGTAAGGGTTCGTACGATACCCCACACGCTGAATCTAACATCAACAGGATGGGAGCTGGGTCGGCTGAGTTACACCTTGGCACTGTAAACTAGATACGCTATATACGAATAGCCGGTAGATGCGCAGCTAGGTCGTCGCATTACAGGATGATATAATATGTATCAAAGGCTTGACAACCCGGTGCTGCTATCTCACGACTATGGAAAACTATGGTGCGGCAGCATGAAGTTCAATCACGGTAGCCCCATAGAGTAAGGTATCTATCCGCTGTACATACCAGCACCATATCCCAATTTACCTGGTATCACAGACCTCTCAACAGGTTTTGCTTTGAATTGAGGTTAAAGTCAAGATATCAGATATTGGTGGGTGGGACCGTCGCCCAAGGGTCCAAAACACCAAACGGCGGTCTTGGCGAAAAATCGTGAATTCAAGCCTTCAAGCCCTTCAAGGCTACGCCAGGCTTCATCCTCCTGAACGCCATCTCCAATTGGCCTCTTTATTCTTAACCCAACACTCCATTCCACTGGCTGGGGGAAGCGGGTGGTCTGTTCATCTCGCAGATCTTTTCCACTTTCACTTCCACTTCACCTACGAAGCTGGTACGATAGCCGCTTCTTGGAGATACGTTTCCTCATCTATTCCTAAAATTGCCCTTGCATTCTTTATCTTTTGCATTCTGTTTCTTGTCTGCCCCCGATACACCATTTAGAAATGCCTAGTATGAGTCCATCCTCTGTTCCCTTGAGGACGTATGCGCTAACCCTCATCTCACAGTCCGTAGCCTTGATAATTGGGCCACGTCCCAGAATAAGTCGCAGACACTTCCACTGTCCGTCCTCAAAGATACTACTATCGGAATCGAGGCAGACCATTACCTCCTCAGATTACTTACCACTTCTCCATCAAAGGAGCCTCTGGTTACGGCGCTAGGAGGGTTCCCTTTTGGACTGAGATATGCGGTAGAAGGGGACATAGAAGATTTCCAGAAAGCTGGGATTAAGCCCGTTTTTGTCTTTTCAGGCTTGAAAATTGTGCGCAATGAAAAACCATTTAGTGTTAATGATGACGGACCAGCAAAGAGATCGCAGGCATGGGATCTCTACGATCAGGGTCTAGCGAGCGAAGCTGTGGAGGCCTTTGGTGCAGCTGGTAGGAGAACCCGCAGCGTCCATTGATCTTTTGTTTCGCAAAATATTTATGGATTTCTAGGAACTCTGCAACCACACGAGGTTTACAAATATTTCATAAAAATTCTACACGAGTGCGCAGTAGACTTGCAGGTCGCTCCTTACTCAGCATGGCCTCAGGTACGATATCGAGGTCTCATTCAAAACTTAACCTTCCATGCCTTCTGATGCCCTGCCTAGTTAGTTTACCTCGAAAAAAACGGATTCGTTGATTCCATCTGCGGGAACTCCGAACTTTTCTTCTTTGATGTTGAGAAAGTTATTGTACATCTCAATCCAGGACAGGGCGGTTCTTTCACCTGGATTAACAAGCGGAACCTCCTCTCGGATCTCCACTTGACAAACGACATGTTCATCGATGCTTGTGTGCTTGCGGGGTCCGAAATATGTCGTGCATTCCCGCCTTTTGAAGGTTCTCCCCACAACGCTTTCATGAGCTCAGTAGAATTGCTTAAACGGTGTCGGAATGTCGCCACCGTTGTCAACACTCACCCGGAGCCGATCCAACAGTCAGGATACCTGGATAGGTACCGAAAAGCCAGGGCTGCCGTAAAGCACCACGCTATATTCACCTCCGATGGCAAGGCAGAGCCATTGGATTTTGCCGAGGCACCTTCAGACGTACACGAATTCATCGGGCAAAGACTTCCTGAAGAACTCTACTATTATCTATCAAAAGGGGTCATCGGGCCCCAGGTTCTAGATATGCTAGCGACAGGAGAGCTCATTGAAATTGCACCGTTCGACAATGGTGATTCCGACGAATATAAAAAATTCTTGGAAAATCTAAACCCTCTACGCACCCAAGCTTTGGGTTTACTGGCGCAGCCATTGCATAGGTTTTGGTTTAGCAAGGAGATCAACGTTTACTATTGGTTCGATAAGAACAATCCAAGAAAACTGATCCATAAAGAGGTTTCTGTCTCGCCTGCAGAGCAAACAAGAAAATGGAATGTCAGGGAGTCCGTTTTTAAGCCAGAATTGGAAAAAGACGGGGTATGGCTACCTCTTTACACCCTTGGATGGTAATCCTATGAGAGACGTTCAAAGCTAATGGGTGAGTGTAGAGTTCGATAGGCCTTGCCTTTGCAATATCTTCTTTGAAATCAGACACTTTTGCCGCAAAAACGATTGCCCCAAAAGATGAAGTAAAGGTGGGTGACGCAATTCACTAAGGGCCCCTCGAAAGACTAATAGTCATCGTAGCTTTTGAACACTAGGGATGAAATACTCATGAATACCCATTGGCGCATGCTCCAGCTTCGAGGTTTTATTGATAGCGAGAAACACTCTCTTACTCCGTGGGGACGTGCTCTTGAGGCAGCCATATCAACACTTGACCCAAGCGACAACTTGGATGAACCGGTATATCTCGGAATTGAGCTTCTGCGCTTAAAGGTTCTTAAACCCGATAATTTTTCCCCTTCTCTAACAGGCGCACCAACCAGAGGCACAGGTAATTGCTCTAATATCCGCGTCCTGTTGGGCCATCTTTTACTACCCTGCAAGAGCTAACCTCCAAGGGCGAACGAACCAGAAGATGAGAGAGCGTATATCATGCTTATCTCTCGCGTTGCTAGTCTTGTGCCTATTCACCACAAGCCCATTGGTTACACTGGCCCTCTCAGCAGAAACCTTCTTGGTTTCAATTCCTTCATTACAAAGCTCACGAGGACCATGCGGAGTTTTGCCGAGATGGTGCTCGTCAATCTATTAATGAACGGTGATGTAGATAGGGGCGAACGAACCGATTGGACAGAGTTAGGTCTTGGGTAGGCTTTCGAGCCCCTCCTTGGCCATATGTCGTGTATAGCACATTGACTAATAGCTTACTCTTATCAGCATCCCATTTATCGACGAAGTGAGCGCTGGATTGGGAATTGCGGCCAAAACTTACCTCGATGAGTTCTCGAATGAGACTGACCCTATCCCTGAGACGACGAGACGTGCTCAGAAAGAAAAACTCCCCTTGATGTTCGCCCAGGCAGTCGATATTGAAGCAGATGTTGACCTAGCTTTTAGAACTTGGGATGCGGTAAATATCCTATTCCCTGATTACCAAGGTTGTATATGGCACTAACTTAAATCAGATTATCGCCGCAGTCAAATCCCTCCAGAAGGAGAACCAGCTAACTAACGAGGCTAAGGTGTTCCTCGCAGCCGACAAGTGGTTGACCGGAAGGAGATAATTTCTCCCGACAATATAATACAATCTCCCATGCAATAATAAGGGACTCGGTGGGGTGATTTGGCCCGGTGTGTGTCAGTTGGAGGTAATCAAGTGAGTTAGCTTCTGGATCTGTGATGTATTATAGGTTACGGATACAAAAAATGGGATGCCTTGTTTTGTCGAGAGTTTTCAAAGATGGAGCATAAAACAAATACACCTCCCAGGACTACGCTGCACAAATGCGAATTTATATACCCGTAGTATTTTGTATAGTGGCCTACCGCCAATAATATAGAATATATCGTACAGCAGATCACTGCTCACCTGTGATAGTTATGAGCAATGTT
>QOVD01000834.1:98941-112057 GCA_003521225.1 Tuber microsphaerosporum
TGTAACCAATATTTGCCATTTGTCCTTGGGGGCCAAACCACTCAGAGCTTGCCAGGGCCCCTACGCTATCGCGCCCATGCTTATGCTTGAGTGCTGTGCACTGGCAGTAAGCTGGTTGGTTGTGTTGAGACTTGCTATTAGGTTCACTAATTAAATAGTGGCGTAGTCACTTGGCCTCATAGGTCAGTGCTCTCGGCGAGGCAACAGCTAGCCACAGACCCTCCATCTTCACACATCACCCTTAACTCGACGCACTAAGAGAAACATCGTCACTACAGACTTGTTCCAGGTGTCCTGAACTCTCCCATCCTTAAACCCAACACTTTTTCCTTCTTTCTGTCGACATCCCTTCCGTCCTTTCCCCCACAGCCTCCCTCTTTCCTCCCCCTCTACAATCTTATCCGTCCACTGGCCTGCTGATTAGTTATATTTCTTCAACAAAACAGCTATGGCATCTCCACCACCTCCGCCCCCGGGCGCCGCGCCTTATGGCGACACAAACCAATACGCCCATCAACAAGGTTACGCCCAACCAGATCCTTATGGTCAACAAGCTCCTCCTGCTGCGGGAGGCTATGGCCAAGCCCCACCTTTTGGTCAGCAAGCTTTTGGCCAACCCGCTCCAACTCCGCAAACTTCCGGTCCTCCACCGGCCGGGTCTGCGCCGGGTCCCCATGGAGGGCGAGGCAAGAGACGTGGGTATGCAGAGGAGCAATATGATTTTGGCGCTGGAGCAAATGCGGGCCTTACCCCCGCTCAAAATCCACTTTATGCAGGCCAGTCAATGGGTGGCTATCCGAATGCACAGGAGCAGCAGCAGAATCAATTCGTTTCGCCCATGGGAAGTGCATCTCCTGCGATGGGAGCTCAAGGAGGCTACGGTGTGCCACAGGGAATGTCTGGGGTCGGCGCAGGAAATATCGCAGCAAGAGGATACGAACCTGCGGGCGCATCGGGAATGGGGGGTGTCACTCAGAGTTTTGGGCAGATGGGCTTGACCCCCGCCGGAGGCATTCAGAAGGTCCAATCGCTCAATCCGCTTTTCACAATAGATTTGATGCAGCAACCATTTAACGTGGCCGAGCTGGAGATTCCCCCGCCAGAAATAATTCTACCGCCTAATGTATGATCCACTTACGAATTAAAAAAAAAAATCAATATAATACTGATACTTTTTCCAGGCTTCCCTCACACCCTCCCCTAATGCAAATTGCCCACCCCAATATATGCGTTCCACTATCAATGCTGTCCCAACCACTCACAGCCTCCTGAAAAAATCCAAGCTTCCATTTGCCCTTATCATTCAGCCTTATACCTCTCTCCACGACGCCGAAGATCCAGTCCCTCTTGTATCTGATACGGTTATCTCCCGCTGTCGACGCTGCCGATCATACATCAATCCATATGTAACATTTTTGGATCATGGTCATCGCTGGCGCTGCAATATGTGCAACCTTACCAATGACGTTCCGCAAGCCTTCGACTGGGACCAAGCAGCACAAACGAATTTGGACCGATGGCAACGGCCTGAGCTCAATTCCAGTGTTGTGGAATTTATTGCGCCTCAGGAGTACATGGTCCGCCCTCCACAGCCATTGGTTTATCTTTTTCTTCTAGATGTTAGCTATAGTGCTGTTCAGTGCGGCCTTCTTGCAACAGCTGCTAGGACAATCCTTGAAAGCTTAGACAGAATACCGAATGCAGATAGGCGAACAAGATTGGGATTTATCTGTGTCGATAGTTCATTGCACTATTTCGCTATTCCGAGGGACAGTTCGGAGCCAAGCATGCTTGTCGTTTCTGACTTGGACGAACCGTTCCTGCCAATCCCGGGTGACTTGTTGGTTCCATTGGCCGAGTGTAGGGAAGGCATTGAGAACCTATTAGGGAAACTCCAGGATATGTTCCAGAACTCGCAGAATACCTCGAGTTGTATGGGTAGCGCTCTACAAGCAGGACACAAATTAATTTCGGCAATTGGAGGTAAAATAATTGTCTTGACAGCGACATTGCCTAGTTTGGGAGCCGGGAAATTGGAGAACCGGGAGGACAAGAAACTTCTTGGAACTAGCAAGGAAAGTTCGTTATTACAGACAGCCAACAGCTTTTACAAGTCGTTTGCGGTGGAATGCTCCAAGAACCAGGTGTCCGTGGATATGTTTTTGTTCTCGAATGGTTATCAAGACGTCGCTTCACTTAGTAATCTGCCTAGATACACGGGCGGCCAGACCTACTTCTATCCTGGTTGGAACGCCACCAGAAGCGAAGACGCCATCAAATTCGCAAGAGAGTTTTCAGACCATCTGTCAGCTGAGATAGCACTCGAGGCTGTTATGAGAGTCAGGGCTACAACTGGACTACGAATGCAGACCTTCTATGGCAACTTCTTCAACCGGTCTTCTGACCTTTGTGCCTTCCCTGCCTTTCCTCGTGACCAGGGATATGTTGTCGAAGTGGCTATTGACGAGCCTCTTGGAAAGCAATTTGTCTGTATGCAGACTGCAGTCTTGCATACAACCTGCAATGGAGAGCGTAGAATTCGCGTTATGACATTGGCCCTACCAACCACCCAGAACCTTTCCGACGTTTACGCATCCGCTGATCAAGTAGCCATAACCATGTACTTTAGCCACAAAGCTATCGAGAAGACCCTAAGCAGCGGATTGGAGCAAGCAAGAGAAGCGCTGCAAGCCAAGTTGACTGAACTATTGATCACGTTCAAGAAAGAGCTCACAATTAGTCATCTCGGGGCTGCTACACCCCTCTCATTCGCTGCAAACTTAAGGGGGCTTGCGGTCCTGTTTTTAGGCCTAATGAAACATGTAAGTATCCGACATATAGTTCTATCAAACAATTCCACTAACAAGTATCACTAGGTCGGGCTCCGAAAATCGGCTCAAATCCCTACCGACCTTCGCTCTGCTGCTCTCTGTCTGCTTTCGACCTTGCCAGCACCTATGCTGATGCAGTACATTCACCCAAAGTTCTACTCGCTCCATGATATGCCTGATAACTGTGGGCTTCCCGACCCGGCCACAGGTGAAATTATCCTCCCCCCTGCCATGAACCTTTCCTCGGAGCGCCTCGCTCCTTTTGGATGCTACTTGATTGATGATACGCAAGTCCAATTCCTTTGGATTGGGCCACAAGCTGTTCCTCAATTGGTGCAAGATGTTTTTGGTCTGTCCGGTGTAGAACATGTCAAAGTTGGGAAAACCACACTCCCTCACCTTGAAGGCCCCGGGTCAGAGTTCAATGAGCGCGTCAGAGCAGTTGTGGAAAAGAGCCGTGACCACAAATCGAAAAAGGTCGGCTCTATTACTGTTCCTCACCTTTATGTAGTGCGCGGGGATGGCGAGCCATCTTTGAGACTCTGGGCCCAAACCATGTTGGTCGAGGATAGAACCGACCAAGGGGTTAGCTTGGGGCAGTTCCTTGCCCAACTAAAAGAAAAGGTATTCACTTCCTCCGTTCTCCTCACTCATCCATACAATCGGGTTACTAATTTCTTGATAACTTACAGGTCAACAACTCATAATCTTGATGCAAATATTATTACCGAATAGACATGGGTGGGTAAACGAATGTACGAAACAGCTTTGCTTTGAAGGGTTTTCCTTATTTATTTTCCCCTCTTATTGTTGGGGTTTGAAAAAAAAAAATTGCACTGCAGTGATTTGTGCAAGCCCGTGACTCGATTGCAGTGTGGCCTTCTTGTACCCGTCCGCTATGAGCCCAGTGAAAAATAATGTTTGGGTCATAAGTTTAATGGATACTGTTATTGCGCTATAAATTATTTCTAAGGACTGCGAATGTAGATCGGAAGATTCTGTTTTGACATTAGTGGTAGTGGCTGGCGGGGCAGCTTTTTGTGGCTTAGTGCCCCGCATGCTTGGATTTCAATTTTTGGTTTTGTGCAAACCTCCCTCCACTCGAGCCTCAGTTGTCCACTACCACATCAACTACTATCCTCTACCATCTACCATCACCACCGAGCTTTTAACCTACAATAGCTATCCATACTATACTTGCTTGATATCATTGCCCCTTCTCGGCCGCCCTTAACCGGCTTTACAAAGGCTTACTGCCCCTCATACCCTCCACTTGAATTCTTTCAACATGGCTGGGCAAATGCAGATTGATATGAGCAATGCTCAGATGGTGCGGGACGAAAACGGTCGACCTTTTATCATTGTTAGAGAGTGAACAACCTCATTCCCACCTCTTTTCAATTTGCTACTTCGCCAGATAGGCCAGAATTGACTAACTTGTTCAATTTACAGTCAGGGTAGTAAAAAACGGCAACACGGTACCGAAGCTGTCAAGTCTCATATTTTGGCTGCTAAGACTGTAGCGAATATCGTCAAATCCTCCCTAGTATGCTCAAACAAAGGAATCAAATAAGGTCGGTAGTTTTCTGATCAACACGTGGTTTAGGGGCCTCGAGGACTCGATAAAATCTTAATATCTCCTGACGGCGACATTACAGTTACAAACGATGGTGCCACCATCCTCGGACAGGTTACTATCCATTTTCCCTTCTCCCCTCAACTCCGACGGTATTAGTCCTAATTCCTATTGCTTCCATAGATGGAAATTGAAAACCACGTAGCGAAACTCCTTGTTGAACTATCCAAATCCCAAGACGACGAAATTGGTGACGGTACTACTGGTGTTGTTGTCCTCGCCGGCGCTCTCCTGGAGGCTGCGAGTGACCTTATCGACAAAGGAATTCATCCTATTCGGATTGCAGATGGTTTTGATCTGGCGTGTGATGTTGCGGTGGCCCATCTTGATCGGATTTCGGATGTGGTAGAATTCTCGAAGGACAATCTCGATAATCTCCTACGAGCTGCAAAAACATCCTTGGGAAGCAAAATGTTAGATTGAATCGTTGGTGTTCGGAGTCATGTGTCTCATACTAATGGATTTTATATAGCGTTTCGATAGCACACGACAAGTTCAGCAAGATCGCTGTCGACGCTGTGATTTCCGTCGCCGACCTAGACCGCAAGGATGTCGACTTCGAATTGATCAAGGTTGACGGAAAAGTCGGCGGCGCTCTTGAGGACTCCATGCTTGTCAAGGGCGTCATTATCGACAAGGACATGTCTCATCCGCAAATGCCCCGTGTTGTTGAGGACGCCAAAATCGCCATCTTAACATGCGCATTCGAGCCCCCTAAGCCCAAGACCAAGCATAAGCTCGATATCACTACTGTGGAGGAGTTCAAGCGCCTCCAGGCTTACGAGAAGTCAAAATTCGAGGAGATGATTAAGCAGATCAAGGATACCGGTGCTAATCTGGCTATCTGCCAGTGGGGTTTCGACGACGAGGCCAACCATCTGCTGCTTCAGAATAAATTGCCTGCCGTTCGATGGGTCGGTGGTCCAGAGTTGGAGCTAATTGCAATTGCCACCAATGGAAGGATTGTTCCCCGGTTTGAGGACCTGACGGCGGAGAAGTTGGGCAGGGCTGGTATCGTTCGTGAGCTCTCTTTCGGAACCACAAGAGACCGGATGTTGGTTATTGAGGAGTGTGCAAATACAAGAGCTGTAACTGTCTTCGTGAGAGGAAGTAACAAAATGGTTAGTTCAAACCTAACCTAGCTGGTTTTCATGGTATTTGATTAGCTAACTACTCGTAACAGATTATCGACGAGGCTAAGCGTGCACTACACGATGCTCTGTGTGTTGTCAGGAACCTCGTCAAAGACAACAGAGTTGTCTATGGCGGTGGCGCTGCAGAGATCTCTTGCTCTCTGGCAGTTTCCGAGGAGGCAGACAAGGTATATCCAATTTTACTTTGTACACCTCCCTTGTCCTGAAGTCATAATAACCCTGTCCTGCAGACCCCTGGCCTAGAGCAATACGCCATACGCGCCTTCGCAAACGCACTAGACGCCATCCCCATGGCCCTCGCACAAAACTCCGGCCTTTCGCCCATAGAAACCCTCGCGTCTATCAAGTCCCGACAAGTCCGCGAGAATAACTCAAGGCTAGGCGTAGACTGTATGATGACTAACAGCAATGACATGCGAGACCTCTTCGTCATCGACCCGCTAATTGGAAAACGCCAGCAACTCCTCCTCGCAACTCAACTTTGCAGAATGGTGCTGAAGGTGAATAACGTTATCATTGCTGGGAGTGGTGAGAACGAGTTTTAGAGACCCCTAAAATCAAGCGTCCTTAGGGGAGGGAATTAAAATTAAAAAGTTCCCATTCACGATTGTAGATCCTGTTTGACATGTCAATAGATAGAGGCGTAGGGCACTAGTGAATGCCTGCCCGCCCTCGGGCGTGAGATTGAGGTTATTAAAGGCTACCCGACTTGTGAATTGTGGTGCGATCGATAGAATGATGTGTCACATGAAAGTTATCGAGTGATTATATATGAACAAGGACACGGAATACATCAATCTATTCATGCCCCACACCGGATATCACCATGAGGCTAAAACTAATCTCCAAGTAAGAAAAAAAATACTAAAAAGAACCTTTCATAATAAAAGGGAGAAAAGAAAGGAAAACAAATTCTTCAGCGATACAGTAGGGAAACATAGGGAGTAAACCAATAAACAGGTGCATATTTTTCCTACAAGACGACAAAAAATTAACGAAATTGAAGTCGAAACCCGAAAGAGAAAGAAACACCCCCCCAAAAAATAAAATAAAAAAGGAATAAAAAAAATCCAAGACAGACAAGATAAACAAGAAACACTACTGAGTCTCCTGCCCAACAGGGGCGGGAGCATGCGACCCACTGGTCGGCTCGTTATTCCACGTCAAGTACTTTGGGTCTCCGAGCTTTCTAGATATTTCCAATCATTCATTAGTTCCCACAACCTCACTCAATCAAAATGTACGAGAGGGTTGAGTAAATAAATACCTGGGTTTCCAAAAATGCCTCGCGGTGAACAACGTTCCAAGCACCACACACAACCCCGCGACAACTACATACGCGATTCCCAGGAAGGGATTTCTGCCGCCCATGACCGTCCTAGTGGATAGCATGATGGATTTTGTGCCGGTGAAGTTCATGACTTCGAAGTTGTACGTAATGTCAACTCTGTACTTGCCTGCCGGCATAGCCAGCGTATCGTTTCGCCGGGCGAGCTTTGAGAATGTAGGTAAGCCAGCGGTGCGCATCCAGACTTGGAATTCCTCCCACTGGTTGATGTCGGGCATGTTCTCCTCCGTGTAATTATTCGGGAATCGCTTGACCCAGTTCCTCGGAGGGATGACCTGGTCGGGACGGTAGCGCGTCTTTTTGTACCGCTTCTTATCAGCGCCCCAAGCGATGCCTTTAGTCGTCATGAAGTACTCCTCCTCCGGGGAATCCCCCCCAGCCCGCACGCGAACAGGGGAAGTGAAGGTGTCGTTGAACATGGAATTCGCGACGAGCCCGCAAGGGTAGTACGGGACCCCACCTGACCCTGCCAACGGCGCGCAATCGTCCGATCCGTCCAGGTCTTGGTAACTCCTTACCTCGCCTTTCAACTGCTTCTCGTCAAGCGAAATCACGTAACGACGGTGGTTTTGGTAGAAGTTTGTGAGGCGGTAGTACATTAGCACCGGAGCCTTCATCTCGTTTGGTATGGTGAATTCGATGGTGCAGACTCTTTCCTCCTCATCCGGGTTGTAGGGCGCGGGGCGGGTGCTCATGGACCATCTTGGCAGGTCCTCGGGGCCAAGCGATGTCGTGAAGGAGGATTTCACAGCGGAGGATGGGACAGTAGTTAGCTCGTTGCCAGTAGATTCTATGCATCTTGTGTAGTCGATCACGAGCTCTTGTATTTGAGCGCTTGCCCAGAGGAGGAGCCCGCCAATCGGGCCGAAGACGATGCCTACAGCGAAGAAGAGGGGGAGGACGGTTCGGGGCGTTAGGATGGGACTATAAGGGGGTATTGTAAGTCACTCGAAAACTAAGAACAGTGTGCAGGAGGGTGAAAGGGGGGTAACAAACTGCCAGGCTTTTAATCGTTGCTGTCTAAAGGGAGTGTCTACATCACCACCGTCCAGTTAGCCTCAAATCCCAACGACGACAAACCAGCATAAAAGAAGGGACAAAATCTGTACCTGCGGGCTTTCTGTTCTTCTCCTTCTTCCTCTTTGGCACCTCCGGCTCCCGGTCATCTACCGAGCTCGCCATTCCGAAAGATCTATCGTGTCAGGGCAGGGGCAAGCTAAGATGTCGATCGTCGCAGAGAAAAAAATGTTGGTGCGCTACCGCGGTAGCGTACTCTGTTAGAACAGGTGAACACCGTGGACTGGCTTCCCTGCTTTGTGAGGAGAGTAGAGAGGGTATTATGATGTGCGGAGCAGAAGTTTCGGTGCGGTAGTAAGGTTTATGTCCGGCGGAGGGTTATCAGGTTGGTTGGTTTGATCGGTGCAGTTGCGAACACGAGGGTTGTAAGCTCCAGCTTAGTTAAGGCAAATTTACCCCGGAGCCCGGATGCTCGAGATTCTATCTAAGGGCGGCTGAGGCGCTTGCTCAGCCCGAATCCGACAAAAACCAAGAGTGATCACACCTCCTCGCTACCGATGCTGCGGTAATGTTTTCAAACGTGTTTTCTCGCAACACATCTCCAGATCAAGATTCTCCTATTAACTAAAGCTACTTGAAATAGAAAAAGAAGAATGGCATATTTTATTACCTGGGAATTAGTAGTATGAGACACTAAACACATCTGCCTTAGCACAACAACTACCATTTGGTACCGCACATTACAGCGACAGAAGACAGTAAACAACGCCCAAAGCAATGCAGTTCACCCACAAATATAGTCGCCAAGTTAGAGTACACGCCATAAGAGAGCACAAGATAATAAGAAAAACAAAAGGCAAACACCTATTTCCTCTTTGCCCGCCTCCTGGTGACAGACGTAGTAGTAACTTCAACATCCACTGCAGTCCCAATACGTCCTACAGGTTTCGGGCTTTCAACGGGATTACCACTGAGTTTTGCTCGAACGGTTCTCCTCTCCCTCTCCGCCTCAGGATCTGTGTATGTAATAGCCTGGCTGGGCATGGGAGGCTCCACCTCATGTCTGCTAGGACTGCTAAAATCAAAGTCACCACGCCTAGCACCCTCGCCCTGTGAACCACCGGTACTGTTGTTACTGTATGAAGATAGGTTTGATGAAGCCCTTCCTTGAAGCTTGCCACGCGGTCTCTTGCGTCTACCCATCGCGCTTGTTATTGCGTCTTTTCCGAGCTTACCTAGGAGTTCGCCAACGAAGTTCCTTCTCTCTATATCAGCTTGCTCGGCAGGCGATAGAGCACTGATGGACGCTTGGGAAACATGTGCAGATTGATTGTGTAGCTCGTCCAGGAGAAGATGAGACACTGTGCCCAAGGGCGAGAGGGCCCTTCCTTCGTTTTCCAAACCTTCTCCCCTGCGGAACCCCTGCTCGTCGCTTGGGGGAGGCATAAGCTCCGAATCAAACCCCTGGCTCGGAGCACGAACCATCGCGCTGTCAAGGCTGCTCAACGAAGAACTCTTGCCGAAATCCATCTCCAGCCCCCTGCCACGTGGTTGCATTAGAGAGTATGCCTTCTCATCAGCCCTCCTTCCATGTTTTTCGCTATTATACAACCAGTCGGCAGAGACTATATGACAACTGTCAATCTCCCTCGCTGCTTCGAAATCCTTGGTCGATTTCCGAGTGACATCAGGAGTGTCAATAAAATGTGTGATTAGAGTCAGGTCCTCTGAGGAGAAGGAGCCTACGACATCAGCACCCATAGACTTGGAAATCGAATCCAAGTCAGCACGACGACCCTGCAATTTGACCAATCAGCCAAATATATACAATTATCAAGAATTATCCGCTACCTTTAATCCTGAACTAATGCCAATGATGCAGCCATGGAGAATACGTTGTTTCTTCTCATTAGAGCAAGCTACATCATCTACAACAATTTCATCCCGGCCGTGCTTCGCTCCGCCCCGAGCTTTAGCTCCGATGCCACCATCTCCATCAGGCTTTGTAACTGAATCAGCCGCTGACCTTTCGCCGGGTGACTTCTTCTTAAATCGATCCCCCAAAGGTGGCAATTTCTTAGTCGGAGTCTTCTTACCCTTCGAGTCTTCCGCCGGTCGAAGCCTTTTGGGATCCTCAGCCACACTTCGAGTCTCTGATGGTGCACGCTTCTTCGCCTCGCCTTCCCCAGGTGGGCTAGCCATGCAGCGCTCTCGACTCTCCAGCCTCTGGCCCTGGATAAGGTAATCTTTGAAAGCTACTACTCTCTTCTCCTTGACACATGCTTCCAGCCAATCGTCCGAGACGACAGGGATATCGTACCGAAGTGCAAATTGGAATTTGTCACCAGTTGCTGGCCTGTTGGAGATGAGCAAGGTTCGTTCTTTTTTAAGTGTAGCGTGAAAGCTTCCTCCTATACCTTCTAGGTCAGTCTTATTCTATTCCAGCTATTCTTAGCAATAAAGTGTACCTAGTAAAGTAATCAGTTTTTGATAGTGTAGCAACCTGATCCCAGTAAAGCGCGTGAGACAAATATCCATCTTTCCGAGCCCTAAAACAGATGTTAGTCTTTAATACCTGACAGTGAGACTTCGGCATTCGCAAGAACACACCTGTTAAGGGGAACTCCTCAAAAGGTGTATTTGTAAAGTGCTCAGACGGCTCTGCAAACCGGGACTCATGTAGACAAGTCTCGAGCCACCATTCTGTGACAACCTCCACTCCAGGAAACTCGGGGCAATTCGGTTTGGAAATCGTGTGAGAAACTATGATGATAAGTCTTGAAGATTCCCGATATGATTCAAGATCTTCAATTTTAGAGACTATCGTAGCGTCATAGGATAACAATACACTACGAACAGTTTCTTCCTGGAAGATGCTATATAAGCTCATGTTTTCCCATTGGAGAGACGAGCGGGGAAATGATCAGACGAACATGCTTATCCTTGAAACCGTGAATGTAGAAGGTAGCAGCAGACATTATACCCTTTGCTTTACCTCCAGCAGTTTCGGCAGGTCTCTTTTCCTGAGGCTTCGGCGGCGGATGGTCCAGCATGATCACATCATCTCCCGGATCATCCCCCCATTCATCCCGTTTCTTCGGCTTCGGATTGGCTGCTTGTCCCATGATATCACTCCAGATATGCTGGCTTCCGCTTCCCAGCGTATCCTCCGCCCTCTTGCGTATCTTGCGCTTTCCTGAAACTTCGACGCTCTACACTCAAAGATAAGCTTCTCTGGCCACAAGGCAGGAGCGAAGAACTTGGCCAGCATACCCCCCTAGACGGTACCGTTGCCGAAGGTTTGGCGCCGACACCAATCATTTCCTGAGGCAGTTTCGGGTCGTAAAAGCTCTCATCCAACGCCATCCCTCGCTCTAAGCTATCATACAGCCATTCAATTGTAACAATGCTGATGCCAGTATTCCTAGCAAAGTCGTACTTATTCCCTGAGGGGATCGCGGCAATGAGGTGTGACACTGACTTTGTCAGGTCAGGATGGTATGAAGCCCCATTCAACCTCACAATGTTCCCGACCTTTTCCCGCTCGCCCACTATGGAAACCCGAGCAAAAAGAAAGTCAGTCAAGTAATACGCCCCCGCTACAGGAAGAAAAAAAAACTCCCAACCCAAAACATTCCAATCGAAAAGTAAAACGTACGCTCCTGAATCCCAGTCAAGGAGATAGCCAGCCCCTGGAACGTAGGGAATTTGTATTTCTCGTTGAAATCTAGAGGGTTGATGTCCTCGCCATTAATCCACAAATCGTACATCGCATCCACCCACTCCACTCCCATGACTTGCACATCAGCTCTCATCCTGGCAACATACTTATATTTCGGCGTGGCAAGGTCGGCACAGATAAGATGGGTAACATCGGAGGTTAGGTCCAGAACATGCCGAGCTCCCATATCCACAGCCTTCTTCGCTAAAGCCGTCTATTGCAAAGCAAAAAGCAAGATCAGCTAAAAGTGAGAGAGGAAGGGAAAAAAACAAGAGACAAGGGATCAGAAGCAAACACTCACACGGAGTTCTGAAGGCACAGAGGTGCAGCATATCACAGCACCGCCGAGCGGATGAGAGTGTCGGGTGATATCAGCCTGATCGGCCATAGTGGAGCTCTCAAAGAAAGAAAAACGCGTATGAAGATCCCGCTACCTTCCTTTAGGATGCAGCTAATCGGGAGTGGTGAAAAAGGCAGCGAGAAAAACCCGAAACGAAAGTCCTGGGTTTCGCGTTCCGGCTCTGAAAGCGTAAGGCCACCCAGGGCGAGACATTGTGTCACACGCACAGCGCGTTGGCTTGGCGGAGATCGGATAAGGCCAAATTACGATAAGATGCTGATAATCGTCCCTAACCTATAGCACGCTAAAGACCTGTGATTTACACTGCTCGAGTACCAGTATCATGCCAACGGCAGCCCCATAGCCAGACTCGCCTACCATGCCGGTACCGCATAAACTGGCAAGAACCGACCAGCGCTAGTTACGTTCAAATAAGATTTTTACCCTACCGTTGTTTTGTCTCGAAATCGCAATAAGACGCCATAGGATAACTTTTTGTAGCTAAGGCTAGGCCTTTTAGGGCTCCTATTTTGACCCAATTGTAGGTTTCACGTCAGCCGCTTCTTATTTCAACGTACTAGTGCTGGCCAGGTTTTGCCAGTTTATGCGGTATGGACTTGTGTCTTTGGTTTTAAAACCTCCCCAACACGAGTATATACCGAGTGATTTCATATGACCAACAAGTCTTCCACATGCCACTGTATCGGTACTTTCACGAACCGTCATAACTACCCGCCCGGAGTGAAGCAGGGCACCTGGCACCAACTGTTGCTCCCTGCCCCCCCCTCCCCAGCCCAAAGAAACAAAAGTAGAATCATCCGGTATCATAGTACCGGCACCTTCCCTACGGGCCACATCTCCCACGCGATAGCAAGCAAGGAGCCTACATATCGTGATCCCGCGAGACACTGATACAATCGGGTTAGGGCTTCTTCCCCACCGGCCAAAGCCCACCTATTGCTTATGCACGGCACATAGCAAGGTCAAACCCAATTCAATATGGCCCTGACAAATAAGATATGGTATGATATATGCCAAAAGCTACAAGTACGATAGCTCACCAGGCCCT